>JAAAKB020233450.1:0-11357 GCA_010014835.2 Apostichopus leukothele | reverse complement strand
TGTTTTGGGGGGTTGGGGGTTTGTTTGGGGGGGGGGGGTTGTGTTCATGGGGGGGGGATGTTCATGACAGTGTTCTCTATCACATAGACCAACAATGATGAATAGGTTTGTCTCTACTTTAAGGCGTCTGATTAAATGTATAATTCCAGAAAGCATTGCTTCTGTTTCCTACGAATAAGCTATCACTCTTTACTGCCATATGAATTCAAATGCTGATTCCGTACAGGGATAAATCTAGGATTCTTTCAGAGTTAATTAATGAAACAAATGAAGACACTTACATTTAAGAATGAAGCATTAATGTAGTTACTGTCATTCTCACCGACACTGGTCATCAAATATGGTCGATGTGCGTCAACTTGTATGAAGAGAGGACGTAAATTATTGAAATAATATAAGAAATTCTGAAATATTCTTCACAATTTAGAACTGTGGTATATCACATCTTATCAAGTAGCTGTTGAATATTTATATAATAATGTTAATATAAATCAATATGTGTTATATTACTATATATGTTATGTCTTAATAGCTTTATAGTATTACATAATTTATATAACACTGGCATTCAGAATTCATTGCTTTGTGACCCTTATTTTCATCTTCATAATCTTGGGAACCCTCCAGTTGCTCCAGGGGTCTTCCAGAAGAAGCATCCTCTTCCCTTTGAGACTTTGTTTTTATATCATCAAGAGTGCTTAGTTGCAATATGGCGGTATAGTTTGAAGTACTTTGTGTTCCAGATCTTCCTGCAAATTTTCCCCCTCACAATATTAGCATTTTCTTTTTGCTTCCGATTTTTTTTGCAACCCTCCAAATATTTTGGTTACTCCAGAGAGGGATGTGACCTTCACTTTGACTGACAGAGATACATAATATCACATTACATGGATATAATATAATATGTTATATCCATTACATGCGATATCAATTATGCAGAGTGCAGTTTTTGTACACATTTTTTTACTTCTTAGGGTTTCACAATTGAAGAACACAATATCACCTGTCATAAACATATCTGCATCTGTCTGACCCTTCTATCTGTCTTAAACTATATCATGTACAATTATGACTTGGTTCTCACTGTAGAAGCAAAATTTGCATATTGATCAGCTGCTTCCTGTTGATGTCATATGGTTGTAATTCTCAGTCACATGACACACCAGATCTAATGGTCTAGCACCAATGCATATTCAGATATAGCCTGATACTCCACAATATTATAATATATATACATTTCCTTGGAAAACCATGATTTTACTTGAAAAACTTTATGATCAAGGTAATTCTTTCTTTTAGACTTATGTGTAACCAAGAACCTGTTCAGGAAGTGTTGTTTAGTACCTACAGATTGGGGCAAATTTAATGCATATATTACAGATACAAAAATATGGATTTCATTGAGAAAGAGTAGACTGGATTCTTTGAATATGAATTTGTATATTCCATTCAAAAATAAAATCTTGAGTAATTGTTTGATGGTTTCAGTAAATTTCACTTACCTGGGAGGATTCTTGAAAATCGATTTCGGGATTTATTTTCCATCTTCTTGGCGGCACGGATGTCAGATTGACTGGGTGTTAGAGATGTTTCTTCCAATTTCTATCAAAATAGAAAATGAAATCAGGGAATTAAATTAAGTTAAGTACTGTTTAACATTTCAAACAAATTTTGTTAACTTGACTGCATCCTTCTGTCACATAATTGAAGCAATGGCAACGCATGTCCACAAGAAAGTACCATCAGTTACCTCAATGTATCAAAAATGCTATAACATTCATATTAGCTTCTCAGATAAGGAGGAAGATCAAAATAGCAGAGAAGGCTTCAGAGGAAGCTGAATTTAGACCAATAATTTGACGAGGGGTACTGATATTTTGTTCCTTACAAGACCTACCAACATCTAGAAGCTATGATAAACTAGTTTGCAATTACGACAAGTAACGATAACAAAGTCAAAACTTTCACATGATTCCCACACTTCTAAAAATATGAAAATCCAGACTTTTTCAAGACCTTTATCACGACCAAAAACACAGTTAACAATTTGAAGCCTACACACCAATTAGGACCTAATGTGAGGTTACCTATAGATGGGCTAACAATAAAATGTAAAATGCATATAAACTATCATTGTTAGTTTGTGGTGACCAAGGCATTCAAAGAGCCATGAACTCTGAGCATTGCTTACTTTGCAGTTTTAAATTTGCACCTCTGAATCTACTATGACACTGCAATGTTTATATTTTATAAATACCCTGCTCAGGTAAGCTTTATATGAACGTTATACGTCCCCAAGCCTTTGGCAATTACATGAAGGCTTGGAGGAACAATAGCAAGTCACAGTAACAGAGTAACTGAGACATGTAGAGCACTGTTTTTCCTTTGTAATTCACTAATCAAGGTGAATCAAGTGAGGCTTACAACCTTTGGCTGGTTCAGCTATTTTTTTTTTGTATTAACCAATGTACCCTTTAAATCTTGATGATACTTTGCCATGCATGTCAAAGTAGTCTGAAGGCAGTTTCTTAAATCATTCCAGTTTTTAATTCTTTTTGTTTATTTTCTGATCTGCATTATCATCTTATATCAAACATTAATGGAGCAGTGGCACATGACAGACTATGCCTAGGTAAGAAGTTGGTAAGTTGTGAGATGCAAAATAGAGGTTTCGTTTATGTTAATTCCAGACCTTAATTTATATGTATCTATGTTTTCTCATCTCAGAAGTATTTTATTTGATTGAAATGTGACTTTTTTTTAAAGAAAGCACGGTTCCCCAAAATTTGCTGCTCTTTTGAGCTTGGTAGTCTGCTGGTCTAATCTTCACTTAGTGAGCTAACTCTCCTTCACCCCATCCTCAATATATTCCCTACATAGCAATAAGGCGTGTTCATTTCAAATAAGGAAGTTTTTGTCACTTTACAGGATTAACTTCAAAATTCAATAATGGGTTTCCTCATTCCATCCATGTCAGTTCCTCAGATGCAACACAAACCTCATTAGGAATATGTCATTTTCGAAGGACAAGTTTACGGTGTTGAATGTTATTCAGGGGTGTTCTTTTGTTAGAATGATCTTAAAAGAAGATGACTTGATTAACATAATTTATTTTCAAAAATAGACTATTATTTAGGCCTGAACTGACGAGTTATAAATAAAGCATAGTTCTAAGTTGAATTTCTTGAAAATCAGAATAACTGTAAATGCATTACAAGCAATTATCTTGCTGTTTTCTTGGACTATAATAACCCAAGACTATAAATTTCTGCCCAAAGCCATCTTTCAAAATATCTATTACCTTGAACTGCTCTGTTAACTGTGTTTCCCCTGTCATCTTGTTAATCATTTTGAGACTAGCAAGTTCCAAGCTGAATGAATCAACAGACATGGTCGTCCTTCCGATGTAAAAGTGCTTGACCAGAGCATCAAAAATAAACTGGTACTGCTCCTGCAGGAAGAAAAAACATAATTATTAAATATTAAAGCGGTTTGTTGGAAAGAAACATTGCCCAGCATTGGAAACACAACTGTAGCCACTTCAAACAGCAGATTATCTATATCATGGATTCGGTTCAAACATTGTTCAAAGAACTTTTTGAATCACTGGGAATTGCTTTACAGTTTAACAAGAACCAACAGGACTACAAATGTATTAAACTATTTCCTGTGTTCCACATGGGAGGGGACACAAGAGGTGGGGAGGTTGGGGGTGGCAGGGAGAAAGGCTTGAAAAGGGCTAAAAGCAACTAAATATATTTAAAATCACAGATGTGTATGAAAGACTCCACGAAAGATGTACAATTGCTTGATTTAGCTTAACAATGGAGACAAGACGTCAATACCTGGATTTGCACAGACATAATTCTCCTTTGTCTCATTTCTGTCACAAACTTGTAGACATTAACCTTTCCTTCAGCCTGTGCCATATCTAACATTGCGTCAAGGGTGATGTAGGTTCCTGTACGTCCGGCACCAGCACTAAAATATGCAAAACAAATAATCATTAAAATGCAGAATAATTTATCAAATTGCAGAAAGAGCTAACATTATCTTTACACTACTCTGTTCTGTGTAAAAGTAAGTTGGCCTGACGTTTCGATCCTAGCAGGATCTTCTTCAGAGGCTAAAAAAAAAAATAATAAAAAAGTCTGTTCTGCTTAATATAGGGTTGTTGGCGCTAATTGTTAAAGACGTTTAATATAAACTTCCATTCCTGCAGTTATAGCTGAAAAGGCATCGGGATAGCCACCCAATTATATGCAAGAAAGTAAACTAATGGTCAGCACTTTAAAACTATAATCTTTAAATTAATATGTACTCCTTGATGAACAATTTTAAATGTAAGAATGCTGGGAAGATAAGTTTGAAAATTTCCCGCAAATTTAAACTCAACAAAATATTTCAACGATGATTGATATTTTGCAGTCGATGTTTTGATCATTAACTAGACTACCAGCCATGGTGTATAATGCAATTAACTTTAGAACAGTGACTTGCATAACTGACACTCATCATGGGTCACACACAATGAGAAAGAATATTTCATGATGTTGATGTATGATGTTACAGATATTAAACTCATTTGAGCTATTGCTATTCACGACACTGTCCTCTTGCAAATAAGTTGTCTCATATTGCTCTTTTGTGTCTTTCGTATCTCACTTTCTTGCTTCCTTACATTCATTTTGGACCTAGTCTGTTAATAAGGAAGAAGGACTTACTATCACAGAGACCTACAACAAGTTCTAAAAGCCGAGCTACTTCAACTGTTACTTGCACTGCATGGGAAAATCAACCTTGATTTCCAAAGTTAGATCCCAGTTCATAAATAATTGTTAAGGGCATACTATCACAGAGACTTATTTGAAGTTCTGAAGACCTAGCCACTTCCACTGTTACTTGTACGGCATGGGAAATTCTAACTTGATGTCCCAAGTTATATCCTAGTCCGTAAATAAGGAATAAGGGCTTAATTACTATCACAGTTAAAGACCTACTAGAAGTTCTGACGACCTAGTCACTTCTGATGTTACTTGGGCTGCATGGGAAAGTCTAAATTTATGTCCAAAGTCTGTTAATAAAGAATAAGGGCTTACTATCACAGAGAGCTATTACAAGTTCTAAAGCCTAGCCACTTCCACTAGTATTTGTATTGCATGGGAACATCTAACTCTATGTTCTAGGTTAGATCCTAGTCTATCAATAAGGAATAAGGGCTTACTCCAAACCCTAAACCTGCACTAATGTGCTCAATATTAATATGGAACAAAGTTTCCAAGAACCATGTTGCAGATTGTGGTCCAATAGCATCCCCTCATCTAGTTGAAAAGTACTTACCTGCAATGAACGATGGTAGGACCATTTTGCTGCTTAGTATCCTTCCTGACAATTTCCAGGAAATCCAGAATTGGATCTAAGAATTCTGGAACTTTCATATCTCTCCAATCAGTGAAGTGAAAATGCTTAACTATCTTTGCTTCTCTTCCATTTTTCTGATGGTGAAAAAGTTAGTCAGCGTTTATTTTGAAATTAAACAGTCAATTCTTTTTTGATTTTCAAAAAGAGTTGCTAAAGTGTCAAGTATAGATGAAATTAAATGTGGATTTGGCCTTCCAATTCCATCATCAGTCAGGAGTAAAATGTTCAGTCAGGGAATTTTTAACATTGTCAGGTGAGAATCAGACCACTCCTCCTGGCTCGGGACCCGTGCCCCTTCCACCAAGGTTTGTGACAAAATTTGTTGTGAGCGGGGGGGGATTGTAATTTGCCCCCTCCCTCCAAAGATCACTGTATGTGACACCGAACTTGTTACCAAAGTGGTGTCCTCTTATAAAAGTTATAATATATATACTTTTATACTTATCACTTTTAAAAGTTCAACAACTTAAAAAGAAAACCTAAGAGAGTCACAGAGCCATTTAAATGCCTAAGAAATAGAAGGAAAATATCTGTTTAGTGTGACATAACAAGTTTGATACATAAATGCATGAGAAAACACAACTTACAGGAGATACAGTAAACGTTCTCTGACTGTATTTGGAATATTCCTCCAGTTGATCACATATAACGAAGAATTGCCCGTAAATCATCTCCTGGTCGGGCCAATACTTCAAACATTTTCTCTGTGAAAGATTAACAAAGACAGGATTGCAAATTTTGATTTAAATTGCTGCTTCATCAAAGAACTGTAAGTTTCAATAACTTGTATTATAAAAAATATCTTCTTTGGATTCATAATCTGGAGATGTTACTTTAATTTCTAGAAACAATTTAAGACTTGCAAGTAATATTTATAGCTGCTCATAGTGCAACTGCCAATTGTAAAGCATAGCTTGAGTGAGTCATTATTTACATAAAACTAGTGCAAGGAAGTTAAACTGGTAAAGAAGTGTACATCCATCAAGGTTTCAACAGCCACTTGTAGCAAAAATCCCTTTAAGTCAATAAACTGTTAGTCATTTCTCAATAATAAACTATGTTTCTCACCTAACAAAGAGCAGTTCTAGTCGACTATGGAATGATCTTCAGCTGACACTACTGTTGACATAACTATACCCTTACCTTTAACCTAAGAACCAACTAGAATTCATACCTCACAGCTTAAACCAAGCCTATATCTCATGTTTGGCCAATGAGGTGAAAACATAAGAGTCTAAACCTGATGTACTCAGGAAGCCTTATTTCTCCATAAAAGTTAAACATGATGGAAATGAGAATTTCCTAACCAATGTTCGTAAATGTTTGCAAGTTTTACCCACGTAGAGTAACGTCAAATAGTGACACCGCCTACAATGACATTCAAAGGGAGTGCATAAATATGAATGATTTGAACACTGAAACCAAAATTCATGCTACCTTCTTATCTTCAACAAGTGGGGTCAGCATGACAACTGTAGGAACATTCTCTTGCCAGACCATTCGCCAGAAATCAACAACAGAAGCTTTGTTTGGACCTATTAATGTAAAAAGAGACCATGTTATTAGAGAGAAAATAACTAATATATTCATTTGGCTTCAGAACAATATCTTGTCAACTATTTACTGCCAGACTTAACACCTATTAATGAAACCATGATCAATGCCTAATTAAAAAACTATTTTCATTACAAAGTTATTGATTATTAGAAAAATTGTTAATGTGCACGGAAATCATTGACTGCACAGGGTTAAAATTAAGTATTAAAATATAATTTCTGTGTCAGCCTTTAACACAATTACCCAACATTTCTGATCTGACAATCTGACTATTATTTGAATTGCATTATGACATGTACCAATGAGTTTGCCCAAATTGTGACACCCTGTGCCCATATATGGGACAAACATAAGTCCATCAGTGTCTCAATGTACCTATGTTAGCAACAGTGTCTCCACTGGGACACCTGGAAAGCTTCAGCAAATATTAACATAATTTAATCATTTTCATCCTTTCCTGGTTGCAATGAATGGGGTTATTAGCACCATGTAAAGCACCATCTTCCTGAGTATGTACCATTCTAAAAAAAACATAGAAAGTGCTCTTTTTGTAAGTAAGCAATACAAGTTTGCACAGATTAAAATGATAGGAAAAGCCAGCTGCGAGACTAAAGAGATAAGGCAATCATTAATAATGATCAAAATGTTTTGAGACAACCTCACAGTTGTCTGTTCCACAGCTGATCTATGTAACATCATCACAGTTGTCTGTCCAATACAAGACATATGGAATGTTATAACAGTTGTCAGACACTTCACCTGTGTTACATCATGAAAGCTTTCGATCTGATACATGACCAATGTAACACCAGCACAGTTGTCTGTCAAACACATGCCCTGTGTTACATCATGACAGCTGTCTATCTGATACATGACCAATGTAACACTAGCACAGTTGTCTGTCAGACACATTACCTGTGTTACATCAGAGTTTCTTGATAGTTACATGACCTATGTAACATCATCAGTTGCATGTCAGATACATAGCTTGTTTTACATGATCATTTCTTTGTCAGATACATAGCTTGTGCAACATGATCATTTCTTTGTCAGACACATGACCTATATAACATCATCCCAGTGTTCATTATAGGACTGCAAATGTGACTGATGACTGAGATACATCACTGGATAGTTAAATCACCAGTAATTCTAATGAAAGTGTACACGTCCAATATGTGACTTAAAGAAGCTTAGCATAACTGTTAAATTGTTAGTATTTACCCTTCACAATGGTTTTGCACAAAGATGTGTCAGTTAGACCTTCACCACCTCCATAACATATCAGTTTCCTTTTCTATTGTAAAACATACCATGTGATGCAATCAACTTTTAAATAACTGTTAAATTGTTAGTATTTACCCTTCACAATGTCAACATTTTGCACAAAGATGTGTCAGTAAGACCTTAGCCACCTCCATAACATATCAGTTTCATTATGCTTTTTGTTTCTTAAACATACCATGTGATGCAATAACCTTGTTGGGTGCTTTGTAACCCTGAGAAAGGGAAATAAAATATTTCAACCACTATCCCAGCTAAAATTGTAATAATAGCAACAAAACTCAACCAACAAGAACAAGCTCTTCCAATAGATTAATCTTTTTTGTAAATAAACATGAAACTTTTTCTGGTTTAAACAAAATTCTAGTTTACGATGATTTCCAACCCAAATACACCCATTCGGAAAAAATTACTTTATCAACACAATCAAGAAAACAGTTTAACAGCCCCCAAGCTACCTGTATGTGTCAAGTATGTTGTAAGTATCAAGAAAGTTTGAAATAGACATGCTTTGCATGCACAAAATTAACAGATCTATGCAAAATGAGTATAGATCACAGTCAATACATCAATAAATACAGCAATGGTATGGTTAGAGTATAAATTACATTCAATACTTGTAAAACTTCAGCTTATCAGCCATTCACATAATCTGGGTATAGACCAATTCTTGCATTAATTCATCAGACATTGAGTTATATTTAGTGTGATTATGGATCACATTCAATACTTATATATCAATATATGAGACATTGATATAGTGTGAGTATGGATCACATTCAACACTTACATCGCAACATGAAACATTAATGTTGGGTGAGTATCAATTACATTCAATACTTACATCAATATATGAGACATTGATTTAGTGTGAGTATGGGTCACATTCAATACTTCCATCAATACATGAGACATTGATACAGTGTGAGTATGGGTCACATTCAATACTTCCATCAATACATGAGAAATGAATGAAGGGCTAGTATCAATTACATTCAGTACTTACATCAATATGAGATGTTAATATAGTGCATATATGGATCACATTTAATACATAAATATATGAGACATTAATATAGTGTGAGTATGGGTCACATTCAATACTTACAACAATAAATGAGACATTGATACAGTGTGAGTATGGGTCACATTCAATACTTCCATCAATACATGAAAAATGAATGTAGGGCTAGTATCAATTATATTCAGTACTTACAACAATATATGAGATGTTAATACAGTGCATGTATGGATCACATTTTATACATCAATATATGAGACATTAATATAGTGTGAGTATGGATCACATTCAATACTTACATCAGCATATGAGACATTAGTGTGAGTATGGATCACATCCAATACTTATATCAATATATGAGACATTGATACAGCGTGAGTATGGATCACATTCAACACTTCTATCAATACATGAGAAATGAATGAAGGGGGAGTATCAATTACTTTCAGTACTTCCATCAATATATGAGACATTAATATAGTGTAAGTATGGATCACATTCAATACTTACATCAGTATATGATGCATTGACATAGTGTAAGTATGGATCACATTCAATACTTACATCAGTATATGATGCATTGACATAGTGTAAGTATTAATCACATTTGTTACTTACATCAATATATGAGGCATTGACATAGTATATTGCATGGATCTCATTCAATACTTACATCAATATATGATGCATTCACGTAGTCTGAGTGTGGATCATCATTCACTTTCTCAAGCACAACACGAGAATTGTCATCTGTAATGGAGACAAAATTCAGTTCAATTTTGTGAAAGCGAAAACAGGTAGTTTAATGTTTTATGGGAAATAGGTACAGTATAGAGGTGAATCAAAATGAATAGCTAAAGAACATTTCAATTTGTGGAACTTACAAGGGATGATGTTTCCATAGCGATTTTTTGTTTTGTTTTCTGGCTTTTCTGCTACAGTCCATGGGTGGAGCGGATCCATAGGTAATGTCTAGTGAAATTAAATTTTGAAAAGAAAGAGATAACTTCATTTCTAGACAATGGTCAATCATCTTTTCATGAGATGAACCAACAATTGCTGTAGAAAGTGCAGATACACCACTGCTAAGGTTTCATACAACTGTCAAATGCAATAGAGAATACAATTAACTTACAAATAAAGTGTTTGCCCAAGCACGTTTGATAGAGCGAGTAGTTGCATATGGAAATAGCTGTTGCAGACTAATATACCAAAATGAGCAGACCTATTCTTCTGTCAAAAATATCACTTTAAACAGCTAATAATATTACACAGGACTCCACAATAAATTCACTGAGCAGCAAATGCCAATGTGGGAAAGAATGTTCAGGTATATGAATGATATTTACTAAATTACTACAAATGCATAAAAGTATTGAGGGAAGTGTTTGGAAAAACTGATTACCTCAAACTCAGCAAAGAAATTGTCTGTTCTGCCTCCTTTTCTCTGTTTCACATAGGTAGCCAAGTCGGAAATCCTGATTAGCTTGTCATCAGTATCTGCATATTCATTCAACTCACTTTTACTACTAGGAGATCCGACATCTTCAATAAATGATGGGTTAGTCACTGAAAAAAAAACAACCACATGGATTTAAAGTAGACATATGAAAGAGACAAAGCCTACACAATGGCCAATTGACAGCAGGGTTGGCAATTAAAAATAAATTAGATGCGTTTGCACACATGAATGTTTTTACTGCAATTGCTTTTGAGGTATATATGGGATACACAGTGGTCCCTGGTTGAATGGAAACCTGGGTTGGTGAGTTTTTAATGTAACAAAAAACTTCATAATAAGATTGGATTCATTTGTTTCAAAGCAAATTTTCTATTTACTGCATTTTTGTTTAATCGCATGCTATTTTTCTTATGATCACATGATTATTTCTTTGGTTCTGTAAACAGGACACAAATTAGTCATGTCTTTTGTGACATTTTTCTTATTCTGTTAGATAAAAGCCCTGGTACTTTTATTGTTTCTTTTTAATTCATTTCAGTTTCAAGTAAAAAGCACACAACAACTTTCTGATTTAAATCACACACACACACATATATATATATATATATATAT
>JAAAKB020233449.1:0-19879 GCA_010014835.2 Apostichopus leukothele | reverse complement strand
GGGGGAGTTGTCCAGGAACCAAACATACATTGTACTTTTTAACATTACTAGCTTAGTACTGGGTGAAACCGCATTCGCTATCCTGTTTCTACGACACGATGGAAATTTTTAAAGTTTAGTCAATCTAGCATGATGTATCTGGCAACAACAGAGCAAAACACATACATCCCCATGGCAACTACCCAAATTGCCTGAAAGTGGAAATAATCTTCTGTTTATATGTATATTTCCAATTATATTTTAATATTTTCTTTTTGAGAAAGAGAGAGAGAGAGAGTTGAAAGGGGGGTTGGGGTGGATGGGGTAGTCAGGTGGATACATTCCTGGGTCCGGTCTGGTCCAGTAATGTCTCCGTAATCTTTCTGCACAGCACAATTTGTGTTTCTTACATACTAAAGCACATTATTCTACTGTGCAATAGATTCACTAATGTTGTTATTGTACTAAGTGACTAGTGTGTTGTTCTGTATGAATCCTTATTATTATGAATCCTTATTATTATGAATCCTTATTATTATGAGTCCTTATTATTTCTTAGTATTGCTTCCCAGTTCAATTGTTACAATTAGTCAGGAGCCAGCCTAATGAGTTCTTGGCGATAGCAACTCCTTACTATCTCAGCACAAAGCTGTATACAAGTTTATGCTATATCAATTAGAGTCCATGTACTAATTAGCAACATTTCCATGAAATTTAATTATGTGATTATCAAAGAGCCGTTCAGTACTGAAAGAGTCAAGGTTCCTGACCAGAATTACCATCTTAGCAGTTTTATTTTATCATCTGACAAACATAAAAATGTTGCATTATGTTTTAATGTAAATCAGATATCACTATACCATCCTACACTGATGTAATAACCACAAGACTCCATACATGATTCATTTACCTGTTTGCCTTAGAAGAAGATCCTAGCAGTATCAAAACATCAGGCTTATAATGTTTAACCTACTCAGGCTTTTTGCAGTACAGATAAGCATTTTTTGGCTCTCTGTGATTCATTTACGATCTGAAATGCATGCAAATGTTTTGTAAGTAAAAGTCATTTGGCAATTGATTTTATTTTTGCTATGAGAGCATAAAATTTTCCTAAAGTAGATTCCTTTACCCCAAAAAAGGATTCTGTTTAACTTCTTTATTTTTCCTTTTCTAGTTTGAGAAAGCAAAGGGGACATTCTTGTTGGCCTGCAAAAACTCACCATCATGTATTTCTTGGCTTGGCGTTGGCATTGCATGCTACAGGGTAAGAATGAGGACATTTGAAGAAAAATAATATAAATTAATATTACAACCTAGCTATGTGTACATTCTATGTCTGTGGATTTTAATGGTACTGTATATTCTCAAGGTAGCAGATTTTGAGGTACCAATGATCTGTACGTATGAAACCTGCATAATGAGTGCTGATTTGGTTATCCTTTATTGTTTGTTGAAACATTTTGCTATTCATGATGGTGTTGCAAGCAAACAGTATTCTAGGTTCTAAATTTTCTTACCAGTGGCCCAATTTATTATCTTCCTGTGGGCTTAATGCAAGAATAATTACAGTGCTTGTCAAACAAATGCACTTTCCTGTGATACCCATAATTGGTTTCTTATAAAGGAACTAAGTTATTTACAATAACGCAGAATCTTACTTTCTTGCAGTGGTGCTAGCATGTATTTTCTGTTCATGCAGAATAATTCTTATAAAACCTTTGTTTTGAAAAGTTGTGAATAATTATCCTGGAAAAGCTCATTTCACTTTCATGTTGATTTTTTGAATATTTATTATCTAGCGATTTCTGACCAGAACCCCACTTTTGGGGTTGAATTAGAATTGAATAGAAACCCGAGGGCAACTTGGTGTCACTGAATTGCCTTTCATAGCTAATCAGAACCATGCAGGGCTTCAGAGCCATTTGACCTCTAAACCAGGCTACCTTACGAAACATTACATCATAAAATTAAAGCATCCCCTCATGATTTTTACTTCAAAAGTAAGGACTAGATCAATTTCAATTTTAAAATGCCCAATGACATTTTTTAAAATGAATATTACCCACATACAAAATGCATTTTACTCAAAATGTGTAACTTTTTGTCCATTAGTTGAAGTGTAACTGGACATGGTTTTCAATATTAGAAATATTCGACTAAAACATACCACTTTAAAATAAAACTACAGTTGTCGGTACAGTAGATAATGGTAGTGTTATTAGATTGACAGAGTTCATTTGAAATTCCTATGGGAGTGAATAATGAGATCTGAGTTGAATAACTGACTTGATAATTCAAGGCCACCAAACTAATTAATCATTGATGTAAACAACCTGTCAAACACTTTTCATAGACGCAGAACAAACATCTCGTGTTTCCATGGGGAATACGCTGAGCGGCTGCCAAGTTTAAACATAACAAATAACAATCCTGTTACCGAATACGAGTAGTTCAGATGAGAAAGTTTGGTAACACGTTTGTGGAAAAAAAAATTGTGGGTTAATCTCTTTCATATTGTACAGATATGTGACATATTTCATGGCTGTTTCCAGTGAAAACCCTGTATCTGTATATTGAGTGGCCTGCACTTTTCTTATTAGGAAATGAAGGAATTGTTCAAAGGAAATGTTATTTTGATTCATAAAACTTGCATTCATTTCTCTGTACCACTTTTACGATATTGATAGTTGAAATTGTGGCAGTCAGTTTTTGTTACTATAGAAGTGAACTTGAAGCAAACAGGTGTGATGTCATAGTTACACATTGACAACAATAATGCTTTATTCTGCTCTATTCTTCACTCAATTATTTACCTTTTAGGAACATAAAAGGTAACAATATACCTATGTGGTACATTCACATTCTGTTGCATTCCAATATTGAAGTTAGAAAAATGTTTGGTACAAAACGTTTCAAATTCAACTCTCAGTATTTCACAAATGGTACATAGAGAGTGAATGCAAATTTTACCAAGTACATAGGACATAATCCTTTTTCTTCAGTAAGAAAAACATTTACCCCAGTACCAATCCTGTGTTTGTGTATTTATTACCAGCAGTGTCATTTTCAGCAGATTTACTTTTTCTATCGCAGGTTTTTCTTTACCGCTATTGCCATTCAAGAATATATATTAATTTATAGAATAGCTTCATTACTTTCAAGGTGATAATTGTATTACCCTAAAATTTGATTTTACTGTGCATAATTGAATACAGCTAATACTGTAGTTGGAATGAGTTGACTGCGTTTTTTATTACATCACTATCTTGTATTTTGATTAATAGCTTGGAGAACTCTCGGAAGCGGAAGATGCCCTTTGTGAAGCTAACATCTTGAACAACAGCGACCCTGAGGTGTGGGGATACTTGTCTCTTGTATGTCTTAGGACTGGGAGGCAACTAGAGGCAGAACAAGCTTATAAGTACGCCATCAAAGTCAGTCTTAAAGATGAAGACCTCCTCAAGGAAATTGAAGAGACACAGAATATGGTGGGATTTGGAAATCCTTCATTTTGAATCTTGGAGGAACTAACTGTTTTTCTTTTTTATCAAGTGTTCTTATGCATTTTCAAGTTTTTCCAATGTTTAATCCATTTCCCATATAATAACTATAGAAGGTGGAAGGAAGTCTTTTATTTCCGTCGGAAGTGATTTAAAGTGATTGGATAATATTCCACAATGTTTTCATTGTGCAGTGTTTACATTCAGTACATAGGTTTGAGCATTAAAGCATTACAGGATGACTTTAGGCAGTATTTAAGTCTTGATGTGTCACAGTCTGACAAAAACAAAAAGAAAAGGAAATTTTCCTTTGTAATAATGTTCCCATTGCTGTTCTGGTTTTCTGCATGCATGTATGTGTATGTGCAATGCTCCTTTAAGGTTTAATCTTCAGACAAGGCCAGAATATTAATGTTAAGACATATGATTTGTAATAACTCAGTCAAAAAAAATTTATGTCAATTCATACAAACAACAGAGTTCCCATGAATGACATTTAATATAATATTTTATTTGCAAACTTATAATACATTGTAAACATGTTATTGTAGAAATCCTTTGTGCTCTTTTCAAATTATACTTAATTTACCAGTCAACTGTCTGTTGTTAACCTATTTATATGCATGACATAATACTCCAAATTTCTCTTGAAGTCCCCTCTATCCGCTTTACTTTGTATTGAATGAAACTGATCAGTAATGTTTGGTTACAGGGTATACAAGCTACTGTGGCTTCTAACTGGCACCTAAAGCAAAGATGGTGGCATATAGGGATTGTCACTAACCAGGGTCTGGATATCTCAATTGGTAGAGCATTTGTATTCCTGAGGTCATGATTTTGAATTCTCTTCTGGCCAAAAATGTCTTTGCTCTTTATAAATAGTTTGTAAACCTCCAGTCAGTTTTTCTGTTGTTGATTTACTTACTAAACATCAAATGTGTCACACAAATACTACCTGCTGTAGTTTTTTGATAACCTGCAACATATCAATATGAATTGTGTACCATCAGTCACCCTTTGTTAATAGACTATTATTCTCTGAGTATTTAATTGGATGTAATGGTGTATATCTTTCATGTGTAATGTAAATACTTGACAAATGTAAAATACAGAGACTTCAAAGAGAAATTCACTGTTCTCACTTTTTTTTTCCTATCATTAATAATTGTTTTCAACCAAATTCATTAGATGGTTGTTTTGGAGATATGTTTCATCCGTAAGGACTAAACTATATTCAAACAACCTGCGTTGTTACCTTCCGATCTTCCTTAGACTTATTTTAGTTCCAAGAAGTGGACTGAAAGGGACAGGATGTGACATAGATGTGTACACTGCAACTGTTTCTCCAACAATGTCAATTACTAGTAAGCAAACAAAAGTTTCTACAAGTGGAAAAGTCCCCAGTAAACAGTTAATGTTAGCTATATTTTTATACTCCCTTACAAAAACAAGTCCTGATGCAAACATTTTAAATGTTGAGTGGCATCATGTTTGCAAGATTCCTCCGTTTGGGTTGTGGTTATAAAGTGTCATCTCCACATCGGTAGCGCCTTTCTCCTACTTTGGATGGAAAATTGAGATTCCTAATAACATTGCAGTTTCTGCATTATTCATAAAATCCAATGTAACAAACAGACATATGTGTCTTTAGTTTTTTTGCAGCTGTCCGTTTCTAATCATTTTGGAAATAAAACTTGCTTTGTTTGGTGGTCCATATGTATATATGTTCACTGTAATGACTGGACTGGACTTCCTATGTTTTGTTTGGTACATATTTTGAAATTTTTTGAGAGTCATCAATGTCGATGTTTCTTGAAAACGAGTAAAATCTGACTGCTTCTCCAATCAGGAAATAGCTAACTAATGATATGTCTGAATGAAAAGTTACAAAAGCTCTCTGAACAGACTAAACCTTACACTGATTAGTCCCTTCAGAAACAAAGGGCATACAGTATAAACCTTGTCCATCCAAGGGGGAAAAGAAAAGAGACCAAAGTAGCTTGGTTTGCAAATTCACATGTTATGAACATTAGCCAGCCTCAACTGTTAATGACAATGACACCTTAAGTTCAAATTCTATTAAGCAAGTAGGTTAGGCTAGAGGTGACTGGACTCTGAAAAAGTGTGGTAAGTTTATGCAAAGCATGTTTCTTTAATAGAAAAACAACAACTTCATTTTAAGCACTTCTTGTGAAGTAAATGCAAGAAAGTAACAAACAGTGTCTCTTTAAGTGGATATGATGGCGAGAAAATGCAGCTGCAAATACAATGGTCTGCTTTAAGGAGAAAAAGATTGAAAACTTGATTGAATGAAGAATGCAACATATAAACAAATAAAAAGATAAAAATGATCAAGAAATGATTTGAAACTGGTATGATAGTTTATTGCAGCCTTCTCCCCCACCCTCCCTTCCCCCAAGTGACAGACATAATCAATAAAGTATAAAGGCAAGCTTATATAATATAAAATATATTTATTGTGTATTATTTACAAGGAATGGTTTCACTTCTAATGTCTGTTGGACTTTCTTCTTGATGGAAAACATCAAATTTACATGTAAACTATGTAAACCACAACAATGCAAGTTTGTTGGTATGACATGATCACAAATCTTGATAATTTCATACTGCCTAACATGATAGAAGGTTCCTTAACATCCTGGTGTTCCCAGGAGATGAAAATTAAGGTTTTTATTGTTTTCAATATTTTTTTTAACACAAAAATCCAATTTTGTATTGTTCATAAACACAAGATGCACCTTTAAGTTTTTGTTGTAAAGTATTACTGAAACTTATATAACTAACATTTTTATCATTCTTAATTCATCCATTAATAAATAACAAAATGCCATCTCTTTTATAGTACTGAATAATTGTATTTGCACCTTGTCTTAATATTGCACTTTTCTTAAAGAGTCAAACATCAAATGACTGAATCTCTTTTATCTTAATTATTCTTTCTATACCTATCTATCCATTTTGAAACATTATAAAAATATATTTAGCAATAGGTCTTTAAAGCTAATTGGCTGTTATATTAATTAAATCTAATAATTTGATTTTACACCATAAATTGAATTTAAACTGAATGCAAAACATGGCAAAAAGGTTGCATATATGTGGATGGAACTAGGAGTAGAAATGAAGCAAAAGTTGAATAGTACTAGCTGGAATAAATCTGAAAAATATATTTTTAAAGTTTTACCTTGAAAACTTTAACATCATGTCATATTATAAATTCAGGTACTATGCTTCTCAAGAAAATACATGCACTTAATATACTTAATAATCTTGATTCCTCGTAAATACAAAATGTTCAAATTAAAAGTTAAATCAGTCTTTAAACACTTACAAAACAACTTGTTATTGATTTTAGCAATTTTATTAGAATTAAATTTACAAGCAGAATGAAAAGAAAAAGCCCTGCAACTGTAAAATACTCTTTTATCTTTTGTTTTTTTAAATATCATTTACTTTTACACTTCTGCCTTGCCATGTTTTTGCCATTTGAATGAGTTTATTTCACAGTGTGCATCTATATTGGTACTGCACCTGTTTCAAAGGATTGTGGTAATTTTGGTTTAGATACTAGTAAACTGTTACATCATCTCAATATAAATTCCTGGAAAACACTAACTACCATGACCTAACATCCAACTCAGTCCTCCCACTGATGCCCCGTAGGGTGCTCGCAAAGTGCTCCCCATTTCCCTGACAAAACTCAAATCCGTTTTGCAATCTGCCATTTAAATAGTTTTGGGCTGGAGGGTAAGGTGGAGGTGCAGGAAGGGAAGATGGGAAGGTGGGGAGTGTCTGCCAAACAAACAACCATTTTTAATTTAATGGTTTTTGATATAGAGGGTGGGGGGGGGGTTACACTTAGAGGCCACTTTAGTTCTATGGGTACCAACTTACATTTCCTCTGGAGGAATCATCTACACTTTGCTTATAAAATCATCTTTACATAAATGCAAATTTCTGTTACGATAGGAGGGGGTAAATTGCTAGGGAAGTGACAATTTTTAACTGACAATTTGAAAGACTCAGATACAGAACAACTAGTTGCATTTTACAAGACATAAATGGATACACACTCTGCAATACATTGTGGTTCTCTTCATTAAATGCTTCACAAGACTTCCATTTCTAGGAACAAACTGGAATATAACTTGAATTTTGATTAGATGCAACAATGGCAGCTTAATTCTTTTCCAAACGTTTTTTTTTAATTGCACAGCATCTGATCTGTAACTTTAGAACTTTGGATTAAATGTGACATCTGATAAGACAAATTCCAAATGTTTCATGTTATCGACTTGTCTCACTGCCTAAATATCCCTGTCAGCATGACGTAAACGGCATTCTTACAAGGCTTTGGGAATTTTTGGAACTTCTAATGTTTCAAATATTAAGGATACATTTTGTGAATATATTTCAAATCAAAAGTGAAGATTTGGATCAGAAGACTGTTCTTTTCATTTTTCTCATTACACTAAATTACTTCCGCTTAAATCATTATACTCTCATTGCACATTTTGATTTTTTTTGGGGATGTGACATTTAAGGACAGTAATGGACGGTCTAATGAACAGAACATTAAAACAATGAGACAGTTATGGAGAATATTAATGTAACAAGACTAATGAACATTGATGAGACAAGTGTGGGAGTTAATTAATGGTAACATGTTTTTTCACTAAATGACTGAATTCATATATTGTAACATGCAATGTGAACAAGCAAGGCACTGAGAGCAGGTAAGATGCAGTAGTTTCTACATAGCTAATGACAAACAGATTAAATTTTGCACATACTGCCATGATCAATCAAGTGTCTAGTTGGATTTTATGTAGTCACTGACAGAGAAATGAGTTGCATTGGTGGGCAAACAGGAACAACTGGTGGTGGTGGTGGTGAACTGGTGCTATTATGAATGTTTTGTGAACTATACAATGAAGTACCTGCACAGTAACTGTTAGCATGATGCATAGCTATAGTTTTGCTTGTGTTGGTCTCAAATCTGCAGTGGTTAGATGAACATGATAAGACATACTGAGGTGTTATTGCAAATGAAAATGTGTCATTCAGTGTATTTTACACTGTGTGAGGTAGACACATGCAGTGATCATTGGTAAACTATTGCTGTAATTTCTGATGTTGAGTTGGTGCTGGCAATTTTAAAGAAATGCTTGCTCTATTCAACTTTACTGTCTTATCTCAGTAGATAGTTGCAGTACATGTGTCAATAGTGTAACAATGCTAGTATGGAGGGCCCGATACGACCTTTGCCATATTGGGTCTCTTTTAGATGGAGGAAACTTTTGTCAATTCTTTGAACCACTCAGTGATACAGTATTTCAGGTCAGAGTGCTATGTCAATTTCAAGGCTCTTCAGTTTAGCAGGGCCATGTGCATAGTGCCAGGCAACATCAGATGTTGAAGATACACAGAAAGATTAGGGTACTACATTTGAATAAAAAGGCACTTTCTTTGTAACCTCTCTCATTACTTTGAGGAGCATTTTTTGTTACTAAGGCTGTCAATACTGTAGGTATAATGGGTTTGGTGATACAGGTATGTCTATATGGTACATTTAGTGAGTGACCGACTCTCTCACATGCTAGATAATATGCAGATGGACAGGTAAGACAATGTGCACATTTCAATCAAGACATTCGTTCAATTCTACAACTTATATACTACAGTTCTCGTGATGGATAGCTCCTGGGCAGGCTGGTTTCTACATTCTAATATCAACTGTGGTGCTTTGAAAGTTAAGGCTCTTTCAGATCTGGAGTGCAAAGGGTATTATAGTCCCTCAGTATATATTACTGTAGCTGACTGATGTCATTGCATACATATAAATACATAGCAATGGGAGATTCAGACAATTCTGTAATTATACCAAGGCAGAGTAATATTTGCCAGTGATCAATTCTGATGTCATTTTATGGTTGTTTATTATTTAAGACCAGCCTCATTAAAGTTTGTACACCCTCACTCTGCTACGGAAATGGAACAGACAGTTGGTTATTTGAATGCATGTACCATAACAGATCACCTTAACAATTTGTTCAACAGTAGTGTGCTACAGTAAGTATTGCTTCGAAAAGAATGGTTGGATGGTTTCTCAAATAACAACGAATTGTTGTATGCACAAACTAATAGAGACATGTAAATATTAGTTTCTGTAATAGCCCTACAATGTCTCTGAACAGGTCATCATATAAGCTTCTGGGACAGTTTGTATTTCAACACTTTGTGCAGTTTTGTTGAACATTCAATTCCAATCAACAGGAAGCTCATTCCATGTCTAGATTTCATACAAGTGTGGCTTCAGCTTGTACAGTTCCTAATTGTGCTGTGTTGAAAAGCAGGGCTTGATCAAATGACAATATAATGACAAAGTATAGCTCATTTTGGAACACAATGAACAGGATATTATCTTATTTCCCCCAGGATTATTCTAGCACACCACAATGGCACAACAGAGTCACTAATAAGCTCATTTTCTTTCCAGATAGTATGCACAGAATGTAGAGAAGTTTTTATATAAATGTGAAGCTCTCATGATGTAATTGTTGTGGAATGTATGGATCTCAAGTTGTGAAAACATCCAGTGTCTGAGGCGTAACTTATGTTGCATTATACAAATTGGTGATGAATAAATTAGTCTCTTGCAGACAATTAAGGGCTTGCCACTAAGTATTAATTCAGTATTACCACCAATTGTAAGTTGACACGTAGTTTTTCATTCATGCTCAATGTGGGTATATATCCTTCCAATATTTGTATCAACAATTCCATTTCTCTCATTCTTCCACCATCACATGACAATGAAGTTAACCCCCTTTATTCTCCATAAGCAGTTATTATTGAGGCACATTGGGAGTTGTTTCACATGGTATGTAATGATGTACCTTTGCCTAACATGACCATAAATTACCAGGATCTGACATGTGTAAGGGAAGCAGTGATACCCTTAAGAAGTCACAATAACCCAGATTATTGACAGTCATACTTGAACCATCAGTTTTGTTTTGTCAGACAATGACATTGCAATACATTCTACTTTTACTATAAGGCAGAAACACAGGCGTGGTGATTTTGTTGTTTTGGTGAATGGCAATTTCCAGATATAGTAAGACTAACAAGTGATCACTTAGGTGATGAATGTAGAACATACAAGAATATTTTCTAAAAGTAAAAAATTAGACGAAGAAAAAATATTTGAGTATCTGAATAATTACAAAAAGGCCAAGAAAAAAAAGTGGCTGACTTTGTCTATCCAACAATTTGGGAGAATTTAAAAAAAAAAAAAAAATGCCCAATGAAAAAAAGGGAACCTCCCCTAAAAAAAATGTATTTTGGAAAAAAAATATGCAGCCTTTTGTTTTTCCTAATTTGTTTTGGAATGGGAAAGTTTGACTTGTAATTAATAATTTAGAAGTTTGTACCGTAGCAATGGGGCAAGGATGCTAGGTGGCCATAAAGCAGATTTTTATAAATTAATACTTGTATGTTCTAACACTCTCACCACTTTTTCTTTCAAGACATACAGAAGGACTGTCAGTTTTTTTAATTCCACCACGTATCTTACCTGCATGGTATTTCTCATCCACCATCCTCCTGCCCCCCCCCCCCTAAAAAATGGGTGAATAAGAAAGGGGAGGAGGAAAAAGTGGATAAAAAATGAGGGAATAGGGAAAAAAGGGAGGGATGGTATGGAGGTGGATTATATACAATGGGATCATCTCTGGAAGTATGATGACAATGGCACGCCTTAATGACAGAGGAGAGTACCTTAAGACTATTGTAGAGTGGTTCAGAGCAACAATTCTTCTTATTAGGCCTATCTATTGCTTGCAGTATGCTGGTCTGACAAAATTAAACATCAAGAATTTTCTGGGTAGTTGTGACTTCAGGAGCATCAATATTGCAATCCAGTGGACTTGATCATTTATTGGGTTTCACAGTCGTAGATGTGTTATTTGTAGGTACTAGTAACATCAAATGCACATACAGTATGAAACTTGTTAGGAGGAATACTGCTCAATGAAACATATAAGGCACCCATGCAACTTAACTTAAAAGTCAGCAGCCACAATATGGTGTACTCCTGTTGGACTCACTATCTTTATGTGCTTTAGTTTTAGTAGTCTTGGTTGCAGAACAGTACTGATGTTGATTTATTCATTCTTCCACTCACTGGTCACTTGAATACAAAATCCATGCCTTCTCTTCATTTTGAAATCTTCTTCTACAACTGTGGAGAGCCTACTACCTGTGCATACTCTGGTAGTGATTTACATTGCAATGTTGCACATTCTGGTTTGTGTTTCATAGCAACAATATTGCTTTTTGAATATAAGGCATATGCAACATATGTATGAAAGAAACCAATGGCAATTTTGAAATTTGCAAAACTTCTGAGAGAGCTGAAATTAACCAATGTCACATGTACCTTGAGCTAGAGTGGTCAAACTGGAATATAATGAAATGATCTTTTCCCTTGGTTTTAGTAGACTGTGTTCTCTTCAGTATTAACTTAATAGTGGAATTTCCATCTGTATCTAATATGAGGGACTTTGTCTTTGCACTCCATAATCTTTAGAGAAAGTCTAGAGCCTACTTTCCTTTATCCATACTAAGCCATGCCACAGAAGAGATAAAAAATATTCACTAACATTTAAGAATGCAGAACATGTAGATAAAAGCAACATCAATCAGAAATCTGAGGAGCCATATAGTGCTTATTAAGTGAGTAATTTCTTCACTTGGAGGAGCAAAGAATGTGCCATAACCTAACCAAAATATAACATGATCCAGGTGTACTGATGTATTCAGCCTGTCCTTTGTGAGAGTCTTGATCATGACATATGATACTGGTTCATCCAATGCGGATGTATTGCAACTCCATACTGTTAACACATTGTCACTGAAATGCCACTTGCACCACATGATTTGTGACACTCCCGTACTGTTCCACATGTCAAGGCTAGAAAAGTGACCTCTAGCATATGTTGTTAGTGTATTACATCATGCATGCATAAGTCAGTTGTTCAATGTTTGTCAGACATTCATAGCATCCAGAACATTCACCTTTGCCCATGCACACGAGAAAATGGCACATACACTGCACCTTACCTTACTCTCTCCAGCCTGATGTTACTGCAAAGTGGAGCTGAACTGCTCCCTTTTGTGATCTGTTGGGATGATTTGGTTACAGGACAAAGAACAAAAATACATATAACATACATCAAGTGGTGTTTAGTGCAATGAGAGTACTGCACATCAAGGGAAGTACTAAGAAACTGTACACACTGACTTTTTAGTGTGTACTTTGCTGCTAGATTACATACCTGTCACATTTACTAGAACATCTGTTGCCTGTTTGTCAATATATATGCTAACTTGTGGTACAAGAGATGCCACATGATCAGCAAATGCTGTGGTGAAATCAAAACATTTAATTTTATAGATATATGCTAATATTTTGTACAAACTGTAGTTTGCAGCATGACAATGCAACTATTGGGACAATGGACAAAGACTAACAACTGGGAAACAATTATGCCTAATGATTATGTAAATGTTTGTCAATATTTTGGTAATTTTCAAGTACAAAAGTGAGAATTAACCAGCAAAGTTAGTAAGTGGTTTCTACAGTGGCTATAAGTGTTGAAGAAGGGGATGGGGGAGTGGGGTTTGGCAGACACTTATCATACAGGGCAGGGAAGCTTGGGAAGGGAAAGGGGAGGGAAGGGAGGGGAGGGGAGGAATGGGATGTAACAGGGGGATGGGGAGCACCCACAAGAAACCCTTAAGAGGATCACTGGAAAGGTCAAGTTGTCAGTTACGTCATGGCAGTTTCACAATCCTTTTCATCAAATTTTAAGATGAATTTTAAAGTAGTTTTTGATATGGCTTAGCAAGAAGTTCTAAAATTACGTTGTTGAATAAAAATTTACCATGATTAGTTAAAGATTTTTTGTGAGTAAATACAATTGCAGGGGAGAAAAATTAGAGCCGATGCCCTTTGGTAGTCCGCACTCTTCCTCCAGGGCCTACATTTTGATTTTGCTGTGCTCGCCGCCTTGCTCTGTATTCCCTTGAGTCTAGGCAATGTGGTCCAACTGGTGGTTGTGGCATGAAAGTGTTGTTAAATGGCTCCTCCTCTGAGTGGCGTGTTGAAGGTGGGCGTCTGCACACTTGTTCAGCAGAACTGAGTATTCCAGTCTGGTTGATCTCTGGAAACTGAGATGGCTCTTCAGTTTTCCACTCCACCGCTCCAATTTCCTTGTAAGCACTCCTCTGAGGTTCCAGGAGGATCCGGACTGATGGTGGGCGAATTTGTGCTCTTGATGAAAGTGGACGTGCCCTTGCTGTTGGAGGGCGTGGTTTGGCCGTTGGAGGTCGGGTTTTGGCCGTTGGAGGTCGCGGTTTGGCCGTTGGAGGTCGGGTTTTGGCCGTTGGAGGTCGCGGTTTGGCCGCTGGAGGGCATGGTTTTGCCATTGGAGGGTGTGGCCTGGCAGTTGGAGGACGTGGCCTGGCAGTTGGTGGACGAGGCTGCCTTGTTCCAACTGTTGGTGGATGAGGTGTTTTTGGAGGACAGGGTGTGAGAGGAGTGGACTCAGTGTTATTGTAATTAGAGCCAGGTAGACATGGCGTTAGGTCAGAAGCAAACTCGACATTAAGTGGTGTATAGATAATTCGTCCAAATCTGCCAACCGAGCAGTTGGTGATTGGAATGATATCTTCCTCAATAACCTCTGCTGGTGTTTTTAGAAACTTTGGAGTGTACACCTACAGGTAGAAAAGTTATTAATTAGTGGTATTTAGATTGAGACAAATGTAAATGACTTTAAACACTAAAAAAATTGTATTAAATTAGTATTAAATTAGTATTAAAGTATTAGTATTATTAGTATTAAAGTAGTATTAAATTCAAATGAAAACAAACCACAATACTACATAGAAATTGCAGGCAACGAGGGCTACTAGTATTACACCCTGCATTATAACAGCTTACCTGACTCTCCTTGAAGCTGTTAGCGCAGTATTTGTTGATGATGCGGTCAGTCTCCCTCTGTCTTTGCTGCCGATCATCTGATGGAGCATGCTGTGCTTGATATGAGTCCTAAATGAAAGCAACAATATGTTATAACAGTTTGTCTTACAATGCTTTGCAATGAAGATATACAATAACGACAACTGAAGACTTAAATGCACTTTCAATTTAGAACTCAACTGCATGTAACATTTAACATGGGTGAGTTTGGCTCAGTAGTTAAGCAACTTAAGCCGAACTATATATATATCACATATGAAACTCATGGAAAACATTTTAATCAAACCAGAAACGTCACTCAGAGTAATCCCATTTATTACTACATGAGGACTATTAATTGAGAAAGCATGATGGAAACTATGTTGTAGAATTTTTGTGGCAAAAATGTCGATAATATCCATTTTACCCATGAGTTGTGTCAAACTTGGAAAAGTATGACCACTCCTGATATTTCCCTCATAAATTGAACTTTGCTGTGCTTTTTCTTTTTGAATTATCATCTAAATGAGAATGCAAATTGATGACCCTACCTCCCTGCTAGTAACACCAGCAGTGGCATCAATAGATGGATGATTAAAGTAGCTTTGTACTTCCTTGGCAACCTCCTCAATGAGGGCCTTTCCTGGCTTGGTGGATGGTTTCTCCTCCGTGGCAGTTAAGATATTTGTGATGTCATCAAACTGGTAATTGATAACTTCTTTCTCCTCCAAGTTGGTTGTGTAGGCTGGCTTGATAGGACCAGTTTCAACCTTAGGGGTGGTATTCTTCCTCCATTTCAATGCATCTGTTTTGTTGGGTGCCACTGATGATGGAACCAATGAAGCTTTGATGGATGGAGTATTGGTTGGTATTTGCAGTTGGACTGCTTTGTTGGTTGAGGTATATGAGGTGTTGTTTATGAAAGGATAAGGAGCAGTATCGATAGTGATAGCATCTGGTGAATAGATGACATCAAAGCCCTCAAAACTATCGTGAGCTGTAATTTCTTCTGCTTCTTCTTCGATATGTGTGGCAGTGGCAGTGGCATCAGTGTATATCATGTGATGCTTGTGCTTGTGGCTGTCTTCCTTCACTCCAAAGTCTTCAAAACTTTCAGGAGAAGGCTGCATATCTTCTGCTTGTTCCTCGAAGATTGTGGCAGTGGCATCAGTGCTTCTCTTATGATGTCTGTGCTTGCGGCTTTCCCTCTTGCCTCCAACGCCATCATATTTGTCATGAGAATGTTGCATTTCTTCTGCTTGTTCCTCAAAGGTTGTGGCAGTGGCATCAGTGCTTCTCTTTTGATGTCTGTGCTTGCGGCTTTCCCTCTTGCCTCCAACGCCATCATATTTATCATGAGAATGTTGCAATTCTTCTGCTTGTTCCTCCAAGGTTGTGGCAGTGGCATCAGTGCTTCTCTTATGATGCTTGTGTTTGCGTCGGCTTTCCTTCTTTCTCTTCCTGCGCTCTCGCTGCTCTTCGGTTTCTTCATCTCTGCTCTTACTGTGCTTTTGCTTTGATTCTGTCACAGTGGTGGTGTCCTCCACTTGGACAGTTTTTTGGCTGGTTGAAACCGTTGACTCCTCTTTAACATTCATCAAGGATGGAATATCAAACAGCACATTTGAAAAGTTCCTTGGTGGTGAAGCCATTTCCCGAACTAAAGAGAGTTAATACCAGAAAAGTAGATATAGTTTGAAATCATTTAAACTGAATGTGTGTTACATTAATTTTAAGAAGTCTAAACCTGTAGCATCCCAAGTTATAACCAGATAGATAATTCTGTTTCCTTAAATGGCAATTAAATCTAATAGCATGTTAAGTTCATACTTTTGTGTAGTTGGGATTCATGAAGTAATGCATTACATATATCTACATTTAAGGCAATGAGGGAGATATGGGAGTGGGGCATGGAGGGATGTTTACCTAAACTTGCTTTCAACTGACTCAATGCTGATAACAAATGCTTGGCAGTTAATACCTGTTCTATGCAAATTTTGTTAAACTGATGGATAAGATTTTAAAAATAAGAACACCATAAGATAAGAACACCATTTTGCATATATATGCCGACCAAAGAGTAAACCCATAGTCTTGACATATTTCCAGGATGGGCTTCAGCCAGCAATTGTGATCCCTAAAATTCGAATTCTGGCATGGAGCCTGTCTACAGTTAGTAGATTTTTTGACATCAATACAACAATTTCCACTGACCTGATTGTTGTTGGAAAGAGGAATAAAGGAGCAAAGGTTTGGGCGCTGTAAGCTTGGCGATCATAGCCTCATCAAGCCCATCATCAGGTTCCTCCACGTTGTTTGGAGGACTGACATTAAAGTTGTAGGAACAATACTGGTTGATGTCTGGTGTAATGCTCCGTCTGGCACCAACTGCATAAGAAGACAAAAATTAGAGCCATGCAGTCAGTATTGCTAATAACTATTTCATCAAACTCAGAACCATAACGTATATAGACTAAATATTCTGAAATCCCCAGATAGGCAATCCCTCATGACTTAAACACTTGTGTGAACATGGGAGTTTTTAATAATTCAAACCAAGACATAGCTTTTCAGTATCAAAGCTGTATTAAAAATTTAGCTGAATTGCTGGTGCACTGTAAAATAATCTTTGATACTGTACAGTACAGTACGTGGGGTATTTGTGAGGTTAACATGATATTGTTATTGACTTTAGATTGGAAAAGAAAACTTATGATATTGTAAAACGGAAACTTATTTTGCAACAACAATAAATATTTAAATATCTGATGGTAAGCACAAATGAAAACTCTATCAAATTGTGCAAATTCAGAATGGCCTCACATTGTTTTAATTTGACTGAGAAAGTACCCTGGATTTATGTTAAATAACTTCACATTGCAAACTTTGTGGAGTGTTTAAATTCTAAGATCAAAGTCACTAATTTTAGTTTGTCAAGGTGATGATGTTGTGTTCTTTTTTTGTTGTTTTTGAAACACAATATTCTTTTTGTTTGCAAATATTACATTATTAGTTTCAATAATTGTGGGTGCATGCAAATTAACTGAGTTTACCAATCCTTGTACACAAGCTCATTTCAGAGATTTGTATCATCAGTACACTTTTTTTACATTGCCTTTCATGATGCTTTGCACGGAAATGTACTTCATGCACAACCACATGGTACACTACAGTATATACACAAATGAACCATTCATATCAAGAGCAAACTTAGCAAAGTAATGTTGTTGAAAGTTTTAAGTTTTTGTCTGCAAGATGCTGGAATGTATTAAGACAATAGGTTGTCGACTTCAGTAGAGATGCCAGTGACAAATTTGGAGTTCTTAATTTTATTGGTCGGAGGAAAATGAAGTTTCCAAACAGCGTTTTGGCACTTTTTTTAATGGACTTCAAATTTAAGAGAAAAGGTAGCTGAAAACTGTTGAATTCCACCAAAGAACATTAATTTCAACCAATTCATGTTGTTTACTTTGACTCAGGGCCTATGCATTGATAATAAAAACATTTTATATAATTTTTTTACCTTCAATTTCACTCTCTAATATATGTTCATCTAAGAGACCCCCAATTGCAACAAATTGCTAACCAACACAATTCCTATCCATATACACGGTCAATTATTATTAAATAGTTGGCTTTTCTTCACTCGCTTTGACCACTAATTTGGCCAGTTGCATCACAGAAAAACTGGCAACAATGGACTAAATTGTAAGTCAATGAAAATCCTCAGCAAATAGTTATTGCCTGTTAATGTTCTGTGGTAGAAATGCAGTCAGCCTAGTACATTCTGCAAGGGGCCGTAGTTATGTATTATGATGCTATATTTGATATACACAATATTATGTACAGGTATGTACAGTCATTTTGTAGAAGTTTCTACACTACAAAACAGCACCCAATTATGTTCATGGGGACTCCAAGGGCACAGCTTTGGCAAGTTGATGAGGCCGTTCAGAGCCTGGTACCCTCTTATTTTCATGTTTGGTTCCAAAAAATTAATTGTGAAAATTCTATACTTTGAATGCAAAACCAAGGGACTCTTATGCATTAACCTTACTGTCCTTCCAACTTCCAGCATACAATTACTGAAGTGACTTGCATCAACATTGGAACAGTGTGACAAAATCTTTTACACTGTGTCAGACCGTACTGACCTTTAAAATTCAGCTATTGATAGGCCTACTGCAATGCTGGTGTCTTTAACATTGAAAATACCACGCTAAAATAGAATATAGGATTGCAACTAAATTGCCATTTTTTTAAAAACTGTTTTGGTAAAGTCTGAAAAATATGTAACATAGGAAAATCTTTATAACATACAGAGGCAAAATCCACAATTTACCTGATGATCCCGCAATGGCTTACACTGAAACATCCAAAAGGTCACTAACCATCATTTTAAAAATTTATTAAATACAGCAATTCTACAACATCTATTATGTCAAGCAAATAATATCATTTTACATTGGTAAAGTTGCTTCGTCAGGATAAATTAGGCTGTATCTAGTATCAAGTTCTAAAGGCATATATTTACTGATGGCCCATGTATTGGTGTAATTTTGTTCTGCCCTTTCAATTCAAACATTTGAATCCGAGGGAAATAACTGGACCTACTGAGAGAGGGAAGTGTGGGATGAGAAAGGGAAATTTGAAGCACATTCCCATTGGGAACTTTTCCTTCTAAATTTTTCACGTCTGCCACTTTCCATGCTGAAGTTAATATCTAGACAACTCACCCAAGTCCTCAATAGTGATGCTGTTATCACTTTTTTGTTGAGTGGTAGGCTTGCTTTGAGATGAAGGTGGAATTGGTGTTAGGCGGTGTTGTTTGCGGAGAAGTACCTCATCCAAGACTTCTTGGGCCCTGATGTCAGAAGGAAGATCAGGAGTTCTTGGGGGTGATTCTCCATTTTCATTCACAGGAAGTGGAATGAAGTATGGTTGCTTACTGCAGACGTAGCGGTGATACATGCTGCAAAGAAAGGTCATGCGATATTAATGTAATAAAATTTAGTGTTTTCATTGCATTCATTAATATTTTGATTATTAGCTTAAGTAATACAGTATCGGTGATATAATAAATCATAGGTGTAATCAAATTGAAGGGATATTCTTTACACCACATACTTTGGATGCCTGGCATGTGTAGATGACTTCAAACACCTTGTATCCTTTGCTGGCAACCCTGACTATATCAGTCTATATTGATACACAGCATAGCATGTTAAGTTTTTTTTATTTGTGTGTGGAGGGGGGGGGGGGGGATTTGGAGGGGGGATCCCAAAATATTTTTTTTGCATTTATGTTGAAAATTAAATAATAATAATACACTGAATTCAAAAGCCTTTCA
>JAAAKB020233338.1:0-11360 GCA_010014835.2 Apostichopus leukothele | reverse complement strand
GAGAGTGGCAATGGGGGATAGTGGCGATGGGGGAGTGCGGCTATGGGGGAGTGTGGCGATGGGGGAGGGTGGTGATGGGGGAGTGTGGCCATGGGGTCATTAAAGCTGCCTGTATGGGATCTTAGGGGGAAAATGTTGAACATAATATGAAAGATGACAAATATATGAAGACTATAATTAAGCCTATTAAATGATCTTAATACATTGAGGTAGTACCAATATATTATATTATAATTCGTGTGGGAGAATAGGGGATGGTACATCATCCAATCCACTGGATACATGTAGAATTGATGTCACTTTGGGTCCAGAGGAATAGTCTCATTTTTTTCGCAAACTGAATGCACGACATTCCCCCGACTGGCGATGGAGGTTATGACCCATCCCCCAGTCTCTCCCACCCACCCCCTTCCCATTGCCCTCGACTCTGCTAAAGTACGTTCATTTCTTTACTTTAAACCCAAACGTCAATAGGTTCATGCGATGCCTTGGGAACCTCTTGCACTTTATACAACACTCCACACAAGATGTAAAGTTTTGAACACTCTTGACAGAAACAGTACTTGCACGAAGGTAGACCTATATTTCATGTACATGCAAGGATGACCGTCCCCCCCCCCTCCCCCCTCCCCCTCATTATCTTGTTTGTAAGTTTTTTTACAACCTTTGGCCTTGGGGAACTTTAACCTCAATACAAAAAAGTCCTTATACCTCAAACTGTACTTACATAGCAAAGTATGAAATTCAACCATCATACTCTTTAGAGTTTTCGGACAAAGGCATTACACACACACACACACGCACGCATACATGTATGCCAACATCATGACAGATAGATATATACAGGTCTGAAGGATTCTTCAATGAACATAACCGAATTACAGCACCTGCTGTATGGAATTGTATGAGAATATTTCGTGCATAATTCATTGACATACTCGTGGTAAAAATTGTAAATTTATGCATCATGAAGAGGGTGTTTTTAGTTCCATGTTATCTCTGTTCTTTCATGCAAGGCAAAAGTTTTGTAAACGGTTGCATTTTATTCACATCAGTAGGTTTTAATTTATTCCTGGCTTAAAAATATAATTTATTCCCAGCATATAGCCATGCCTTATTCATGCCTAATTAGATCTCTATCATTCTCACAAACAAAAATTCTGTTTGGTTACAACCAATGCGGGGGATGGTGGGAGGGGGGGGGGGGGATCTATAGCATTCTTAGAGAGGGTGCCATTAGATCCGTCCTCATGCGAATGATCCATACTGTTGACAGATCTCTGAATCAAACATGAACTACCGCGTGAAATCGCTCACAAGCATTTATTCAAAACACGCCGTATGTACTTGCATACCAAATTTAATGCAGAGATACAGTATCTTACAACTCTTTACAAAGTCTTTGTTGCATACAAATGCACTGATTGATTATGCATGAAAGTTACTGTTGAGAACAAACAATTGTTTGAAGGCAGTTTATTTTACGGCAAACGAATTTTGTCAAACTGCAGTGTAACCCTATAGTGAACAATGACAGCAGTTAAAAGCCAGATCAACACCCGACCTGCAAGTTATTACACATTTAGCCACAAGCACAGACTCTGACCCTCCCTTGACCTTGGTCCATCAAAGGTCCAAACCACAGGGCCTCAACTGGTTCAACATTTTACTCATATCCATAAATGATCAAGCTAAGAGATATTTATATGGTTACAGAGAATAGCATTCACCACTGTGTACATCATCTTCTGAGGACATAAAAGTTTAATATTTTTTCCAAAACTTTTTGAGACTTGTGACCTAAAATGGTCAGCACTTGTGTTTTTCGTTGACAAGCATAAAATGTTTAAACGGGTCATTTCTCAAGAAGTGCTATAAAAGTACAAGCTGAACTGATAGCAATGCCCTTATATATATTTTCTTTTTTTCTATGACAAACCAAATTAGTTTTTGTGCCTAAAATCATCCTTTCAAACTTGACTACAACTGAGTTGCAAAATTTGTGATCCAATTTTTTCTTGCATCATCGGATATTTATACAATAAAGGTATGATTTCGCACAAAACTTGAAGGCCATATTTGCCATTTACTAATAATTTTAGCACGTAATGGAGATGTTTCTCGAGTGAAGGAGGCTCCCTGGTGATATTATCGCCAAATTAAACCAGTTAGATGTCATTATCATATATTTTATGAAGTACCGTTAGTAATGTATATCATATATTTTATGAAGTACCGTTAGTAATGTATAATGGTACGATGTACTTTTCTCTTTCCCAAACCATTGCTGTCACAGTAGATGAGAAGAGATAAATTATGTATTTCAAATGGAATTTGAGAAGGTTTATTTTGAGGACTTCATATTTCTATTTTGAGATATAAAGAAAATTAATGAAAGAAGGACCTTTTCTAAATGACAATTTTTGAACATTTTTATCATTCAGCAACTTCACCACCTTCGCAGAGATGTACAGTATATAAATGTTTTTTCCCCTCTGTTGACTTTGTCTACACATGTTGTTATATACAGGTGTACATATACAAACTGACCTATCCGTGATATTTCCCCCTTCCTGTATGTAGGCCAGTACTTACATTGTCAGGGAAATAATTTATAATCAGGTATCCCATGGCCAAAATGCTAATACGCAAAATGGCGCAAATTGCTACAAAAATACAGCATGTGTGTACATAGCAGTCTTTGTACACGGTATCCTTTATGGGAAAACAACATTCGTGGCTGCGTAGGGGTGTAAACGCTAAATTATTCGCCACTTCGCCTTGGAACCCATTTCGAGCTTTCCATGCCATGCAGGATGACAACATCATCACGATTGATTGATTCAAATTAATGAATTTCCTTCACCCTTAAAGGTCATCATGATTGGCTCCCCTAAATTATGCTAGAAGAGTCAGAAAATGGTCACTTCATACTTCTGGAAAGTATAATATAGTATAGCTATAATTGTGGGAACCAACCTCATATCATCTATATCCTCTCCCAGACGTCTTTAAATATTGGCACAATTAATAGTCCACGACGCTTGCGAATATTATTTGTAGCCGCCCGTGGCCGGATTCTCTGAGAATGTATATATATAGTACCAGTTCTTGAAAACATCTGGCAAATTTTTTCGACAAGCTAAAACCCTTTAAATACGTAACTCCGACATATATTACTCAGCCGGTGTGGAACTGTCTAGCCGCACACTCGTTAACACTTGTAAGTAAATGAAATGAACCAGTTAATGATGTTGTGCACAAACAGAACCCAACCACATGTGTAAACATGGAGTGAAAAAATTATCCATCGTGTTAACGACTACTTCTGAATTAATTGGTTAAAAATTCATAAGTTATGCTAAATTACATTGATGTAGGCGGTTTAATATTTGCATACATGTATATATAACTCTGTGAGCAAGATATCACATGCATTCTAGTCACTACCCTAGTAATCCTTCCTGATTGAAGCAAACGAATTAAAAACTTGACGAACCATTTCTTTGAAATCTAATCAATCCTAGATTTTAGCGGATTGCCAGCAGAAGCAGGCGCTTTATCTATCAATCACTCACTCACTGCTCAAGAATTAGAAAACCTTGGAATCGCAGTGTTTCTCTGTGTCCAACAAAAATTGTGAAGCTTTTGCACAGCCTGCTTTATACCGTATAATGTTCAAACTCTGACTTTTAAGCATGTCCTGTAAAAATGTGGGCAATACAGTCATCGGGCAATCTTGAACTATTTATTCCAGTCTGCAGTAAGAGAAAAATCTCAAGTTCAAAACGGTTTCCCTAAATGAAGTGGAGCTCGTTCGAAAATGTGTCTGGCTTGACAGAGGGTCGCATTATTATATAGGGTCCAAATGATTCATTGCTTCCTTAGTATACCGTTTCCAGCATACAATTTAAATAATTAAAGAAGTAGATGGCTCTTTTCATAAATAGGGCTAGTAACAGTACTTGCTCACGTGTACAAAAATCATACACATATATATATACAGTACATATTCATATTTGTAACTTACAAGTACTGTTCCAAATGCCCAATATTTTTCGGGGCAAAAAAACATCATTAAAATTTAAATAGTGATTTGTCAATTTTTGGCCCAAGGCGAATGAAAGAAAGTTACTCGTCGGAAAGTGCTGACTTCGGGCTAACAGACGGCGTCTGACAATTCATGTGACGACGACTGAGGTATTGCTTAAATCTTAAAATTGCGTTCTCGTAGAATACGAATATTCATGAGTTTTTATTTTTGAAAATAAACTACCCTGCGGAAATCTGGCAGGTGGCTGATTAGCGTACTTAGGCTCCAAAAACACCATTGTAGTAAGTATATGTAAATTAAGTCATGTTATTGAGATATGACATCACTACATGACATTTCCCTTTCCTCCCCTGGCTTCCAACCAGATTACAATTGCAATAATGTTATGATAAATCCCTCACATGCTCAATGGAGGAAATACATATTTTACTACTAATGCAGCTGATTCATACACATATACATATCCTATGACAGACAATACTGACACAATATTACTTCTAAAGCACATCCATGTTACGGATCATTTGTCTAATATCCGTAAATTCTTAAAGTGAACTCTCTGCCATACATATCGATGATATACAAGAAATTAGTTTGAATTGTTTACGTGTTTAAAATACAATCACTTCACCTCGCTATCAACTCTCTCCCACTGGCATGAAGTATTTCACTTTGTATAATTGCAACTTTGTTTGATATGTCAGTATCTCTGCCCATGGGAGCTAATGGGGTCTTCACTACAATTCCAATGTAGCAGTTTACATCAATGGAAAACAGGAATCATGATCTTACCCAACCATCCTGGCCTTGTGGTTAATACAGATACACATTCTTACTGAACAAGATAATTTTGTGAAAGGAACTGGGTTCACACAAGAAATATGTATGCATGGCCTAAGGAACATTGCCAAAGGATGTAATGGTATCTTCTAAATCTACTACGCAATCAAAAGCAAATACAGTAAATGTGTTAAAGGTCAAAGGTTAAAGGGCCTGACACATCCTCGATCCTTGCCAAGATTTTCTTTAGACTCTAAAGGCAAACAGCTATAGTTACATAAAACATACAGTATATTGTTGTACAGTGTTTATTGGTTCTAAGATGAACACATTAATAGGAAGAAAAAATCTAAGAGGATGACTTTGGACACAAAAAAAAAAAGGAATTTCGATAAGTTGTAGACATATAAAACCAACCAGCAATCATTACAGATTGTATTCCTACAGGATTTTTTCATTTTAATGTCAAGTTAATGAATGTTCGACGGAGACCTGACTTGGGAAATTATCCCTTTTAATTTTTGAGGAATGACCCTTTTAAAAGACTGAGGTTCAACAAATCAAGTGGCTGGACTATATAGTCTAAAAGACAGGCCATTAGCTGAGTTCCTCGGATACAAAACGACAGAAAAGTGGTTCCCATAAAATTTTATACTGCCGCTTGTTTTGAAAAGTGAAGCAAGTAACAACCAGTACTCATATTACATGATCTTCTGCTTTAACAGTACATTGTGTGGGAGGAGATTTTAAGTTCCTTGAAAGAAAATGTCTACATGACTAATGAGTAATGACAATATTGTTTTTTGTTTTTTTTTATTCTTTCCTGTATTATTGGAAAATCAAAGATTATATATGCAATAAAAGTCATACATTGTTGTGAAAAATATTTTGCTTTCCCATCAAAAACTTCCAAGCAAACAAAAATTTGCATGGAAAACACATTTTTTTTTTTTTTAATCTGATACTTCGAGCTGTATCAACAATGTTGATATGTTAGGAAAACAAACATGTTCTCTGAGAACATAATTTCAATATTGACAATTTATCAGCCTAACAACAGCAGTTCATGTATATATACGGTAAACAGTTATGGGGATTTTTCGGTGGCTGAAGTTAATTGCTTAAAAAATAAACATGCATGCTGAAAATTGTATGCTTTCTTTTAAATGAAAACCACATCTTGATAGCAGTCTTATGACAAAGATATGATATGGGATTTTTGCAAAAAATTATTGGTAAATGTATTATGTTAATGAATGCATTTGGCAATGGCAGAGTGTATGATGTCACCAGGAATTTTTTTTTTATTCTTCTTCTTTATAATTTTTATCTTGTTTATTCGTAGAGGAAAAAACTATTTTTATGAAGAAGTTACACAAAATGATGAAATTCTAACTAAAGAGAACCTTAATAAAAAATAAAATAAAACCATTAGCAAACTGCTTAGAGAGCCTGTGTAGGAGAATGTGTAAAAGGAAGTTGGCCTGACGTTTCAATCCTAGCAGGATCTTCTTCAAAGGCTAAATGACAAGCAACAGTAACAGAAGGGACAAAAACACGCACAGAATACAGACAGGTTAATGAGCATGGTGAACACAAAGAACCTTGAGAGCTAAAGCAAGCAGTTCCAAATGTTTCAGGTTCCACGGATAAGTCAACAGTCCGAGAAGACATGTGACATTATGAAATCACAGACCACCTACAGTACTGCGATCCAATATACGGTTTAGCCAGCAAAACTCGGTTCCATTCAATCAACCAATATCTTGGGGTTAGGGACAGAGATCTAGGGTTTTCAAAAAAACAAGTGTGGTTATTCTTTGCAGTACAAGTGTAGAATGGTACAGTTGTCTGTCAAGTGCTGGAATATCCATTTAAAGGCATGCTGCATTGGCCCCAAATATGCTAGATATTCAAATCTGGTCACCTTTGGTCAAAATTCTTAAACTGTTTTTATTACAACCTTCCATGAAATTTTCCTCACTGGGACATTCAGTCATCTTGTGTGTTCCTTAAAAATGTCTGAGATCAATTGAAGAAACTTCTTAGCAAATATAGCGTGCTATAATTTGGAGCCTGTACTGACTACCTTTAAGGTCCATTGGTATACTATATACCTATTATAACTGGTATTTGCTTCATACTGACATTTCCTTACTTGAATACAGTTAAAAACCACAAAATATTATTAAGCACTGTAGACTATTATTTTATCTGCTACATTGCCAACACGGTATTATCTATTGTACTACACAGCACAAAACCCTGTGCAAATGGGGTTCTGTACAGACTTAGCAACCTATGGCTGATAACAGAGAAATCATATTTCCAATGATCTATTTTTGTTTTAAAAAACACCATACTGTATGTACAGTGTATATGTACAGTGTACGTATGAGGATGAGGATGAATTGAGTGGAATCCACTTAGGAAGAGAGCAAGAGGGGTTTACAATAAATATAGTTTCCTAAATTTCGCCACGAGATACTTGTCTACTGTACAGTAGCTACACTAATACCGAAGAATTTTCTTCTTTAAAAATAATCATCATAATAATTGGTACTTATAAGGCGCAAAATCTTCCGAAGAACTCAAAGCGCACTTGTAAGGAAAATAGGACACACACATGAAAGAAATCTATGAATCAGGAAAAGCTTGACGGAAGAGGTGTGTCTTCAAATTGCTTTAAAATGAGAAAATGTAGGAATGTTACGAAAGCTATTTGGAAGTGAATTCCAAAATGCCGGGGCAGCAAATTTAACAGAACGTTTTTTTTTTCTTTTAAGTGCAATTCATGCCCTGACCTGACATACTTAGTGATATCGAAAAATAACACTTCAGCGCAATAGGCAATATTTCTAGACAGAATGCTAACAAGTATCTACAACTGTTTATTACTGTACCTCTGTTACCGATTGAAGAATTTTTCGAATCCGGTATAGGGGCTGGATTTACTGAATAGTTCATTTCACAGTTAATCAAAGGGTAACAAAAAATAACCCCAAAACAAAAAATAAACAAACAAAACATGAACAGTAACATATATATATCCAGTGTTCAGATTTCAGACTCGTATCGTAACAATAATGGCTAATAGAGGCATGTATAGAGGCAATGGCAGTATGAAGATTTATATACATGTACACAGCAGAAACAACATACATCAGTGTAGGAGGTTTGAGAATCTTTAGGGCTAATAGTGTGTGTATCAGTTCTGCGAAATACTTTCGCGGAGAAATCAATATATTTTGAAATACAGTATGAGTATTTTATTTAATTCCCTATATATACGGATATTTGGTTTTTCGACGTTCCCAGTCCCTAAATACAGCTAAAAAAAACTGTGTTATAACCATCAGAATAGATTCTGTTTATATTACCAAAGTTCATGGTACTGAAATGCAGGCTTTTATTTGCTCTCAATAATGTACTTTCTTTTTTAGCCAAGCCTTTCTGAAACTATGATTATCATATGATTAGTTTGTGTTTCATTTTCTGTGATAACATTCACTGTCACATTTTCATAGTTTAGTGATAATATTCAGCTGCATTCTACTTTGAACATCATCATAAAAAAGTATCCCCTTTTGTTCTGGAATAATACAAAACTACAAACATAAAACAACTCATTATGAAATTGAAATCAGTTTATGATCGCACTTGCTTTTCAAGAGTAAACAGCCTGAAGGACTGCCCTGGGTAGTATTCAGCGTGTTCATTGTTAATATGAACTATATATAAACCAATCGTCAATCCATCCAATCTTTTAATGTTTGTTTGCTTGTTGTAAATGTACAGCTTGTTCGAACTATGCGTTATGCAAATGTATGGTTTTTGCTCAAAGTTACATTTTCATAAACTGGGCATATTCTCAGCTGATCCCGTTGCGCGACAACTTTGACCATGGCACTGAGTACTAGAGCTAAACAATATCGAAATATCTATTTCAATTACTGTTTCAAACCAAAGAACAGTGCTCATTAGATTTGAGGATCCATCCAGAAAAATGTACAAGTGAAAAACAAACTTGGGGTGAATGCAAGCAGTATTTTATCACATTTATTCATTGTAGAACTGCATGTTATGCACAGCAAAGAAACAACAACAATTTTAGACACAATACTAACTCTCTCAAAAACACATGTAACGTTGCTTACACCCTTACTTACATACCAAAGCAAAATGGCTCACATTTATGCCTGCACAGGCTGGCACTGTACATAGCAAGAGCACTGGGAGATGCAATATCTCATTCCATATTTTCCAACAAAAAACCCTTTGATGGGAAGAGACCTTGTAAATGACCCATTTACAGATTGGGGTAGACAAGTTTGATATACAGGAAGCTTTAAACCTTAACAAATCCAACTCACTTTTAATGCCATCTAAAGAGCCTAGATACCAAATTTGACGCCCGACTTATTATCCTATCTCAGTAAATTGAGAAAGTGATTATTTTTTATTTGAACATCTCTTGAGCATCTTCTCTGTCTACATATAACAAAAGACTATTGTGTTTCAATGCTCATGCTTTACAACTACAAAAATTATTTCCATCATGTAAAACAAAACATGATTTTAGAAAGTTTCCTCTGCGAAAAGGAGTTATGTACTAAAAGTAGCTTTCTTAGAACGATGTTGAAATCACCTTTAATTGCTTGCACAAAGTTCAGCTAACATTAACTGTTAACTTTAGGTAGGGCCTAGACTACTATACTAGACTGTAATCCTAGGTCTGCAGGAAATTTACAAAAAGCTGTAGTCTAAATTAGAAAGCCCAAGTTAGGCCCTACTAATATGGTTCAAATTGCCTTGGCATAACGTTTATTGCATGGGAAGAATCATTCGGCCATTTATGGATGGTAGGCTTGGACCTAAGCAAAGCTTATTGGTGGTCTAACTTACGCTTGGGCATAATCAGTAATATGATTATTGTCCAAGTTGCTGTCCTATTTAATAATATTTTTGTCTTCTATAACTAGTATAAGCCTACTATAAATAATCTATACGCTTTAACTTACAGGTCCCTGAGTTAGGCTACCAAGTATGCCTAGCATGAATATAACGGTAATATAGCCTAGCCTATGACTATTCAATGTGATACTGTTAGTGTTAGCAGTGCAATGACCGAAGAAAGTTGTCGACCAGACTATACCTGTTTTTATCCCCGAAGATCACCTAAATATGCATGGTCACCCTATGATTTCATAATTAACACAAAACAATACATTAAAAGAACATTATATTTTCGATGAAGTTTGTTCTTGCAATTGTTTTCTACTCACCTATTCAGCTGTCAGGAATATATCCGTCGTCCAGTGATGCAGTTACAATATTGATAGATGGTGTAGATGTTTTTATCTAGACTTACAAAACCAGCCGTTCCAAATGAAACGAGTGATCTTAACAGAAGCCAGGGTATGCAAAGTGAACACCTTCCAAACACGACAGTGAAGCTGGGATGAAGTAAGTTCATACTTGATATGCAGATCCCCCTTACTCAGTACAAGAGTGCAATTGAAATCAGTGAAGGTCGACGGTCATTTGAGGTCAACTTTTGTCAAATGTTCTCATATAAAATTTGTCAAGGAATCACCAAGTCTGTGTCTTTCTATTTGTTTCTACCTCTCCTCTTCCCCCTGTTGGTTTCTTTATCCTCTCCATCCTTTGTCAACTATTCCTCTTATATCAATCTCTTTTGTGTTCAACCTGTCTGTATTCTGTGTTTGTATTTGTCCCTTGTAGTTTCTGTTACTTGTCATACAGCCTCTGAAGAAGATCCTGCTAGGATCGAAACGTCAAGCACACTTAATTTTACACATTCTCATACAGTTTGCTCACATGCAGTTTTTGTTTTATTTTGTTTTAAATTTGGTAATACTTTGTCGATACATCTGGCAACCACAGAGTAACTGATGTCATCTGGGCAATTAGGACGAGGGTTTTTATGTATTCATATTTTGTGTGTGTGTGTTTATATGTGTGATTATTATACAAAGAGTACAATAATATTGCATCTTAATGAAATTCAAACGGCGGAGAATATTGACAGCTATAATAAGCAAGCATGTCACTTATCTAGATGGTTTCAAGGATACATCGAAGAAGAAGAAGAAGAAGAAGAAAAAGAAGAAGATTAGAATAGCATATTAGGCCTCCTTTAAAGGGAAGAGTCACCCCATGGAGCGTTTTGTACGAAAACAAAACAACTTGATCCACTATCAACGTCAGTACCCTTACATCAAGATTGTAACCGTATCATGACAATGTTACCTCAAATGAGGCACCGTATCACCGTCCCCTCGAAAGAGACTGGGTATATATGATCGGCTAGTATTCATCGATCTACTGTGTTCCTGAAAAGAAAACCCCCGTTTGGTGGTTACACTACCGTGCTGACATCACAGACATACACTGAGTCACTTTTGGAGATAACGGAGGGATTCTCCAATCACTATAGGCTATGGACGCTGATTGTATGTCCAGAGGTTCGAAACCGGTAAGGAAGGTCGGGATTCCACTGTAG
>JAAAKB020233116.1:0-11362 GCA_010014835.2 Apostichopus leukothele | reverse complement strand
CTGCAGAGACTATTCGTGGCAAAGTAGCATAAATGCAAGTTATATATTTGTTGTACCATGATTGATATTGATAATTGTAGAGACAGAGCAAAGATTTGAAATTAGGATTCGAAATTAAAACTTCCAGTATTGAGATACTGCGTCATTGATGCACTTGTTTATATTTGTTTCTGCTGTGAGATCTCTTGGGCAATTATTTTGCAATTTAACCACTGGGTACTGCATGGAATTGTTTACAAAATTTATTTGTAGCCTAAAATCAGATTTCAGATTCAAATTTTGAGGCAGTTTGCCTTGCTTTGTAAATGCATCTCTCATCTTAAGTTACACTAACAGTAAAGTTTGCTCTCTTCCAGTTTGTTTATAATTCCCAGTTAGGTTCCCGCTGTTAATTTACTTATAAGTTTGCTCTTTTTTTAGATAATGACTTGGTCCTTCTCGCCAATGTACTTGCATGAACTATTATCTGTTGGCTAAATAATTATAACAATAATCAGTCAGTTATTTTTACGACGATTAAGTGACTATGAATGTGGGAGAAGCCCGCAAGGGCTTATGGATTACAACTTTCACATGGGTGGCTTACAAATCAACATTTTAACTCAAGGTTGAAATCTTTTTCAATTTTAATTGCTTCAACTGCCATCGCTATCCACTAGGCATGGTTTACATGATTTCTATTAATAATACTAGATGACAAAGCTTCTTATTGCTTCTTATCCATGTACTGCAGGCACGATCAGATAGGGACTCTCCACTTTCTTGCTCCATCGTTGGAGGATGGGAGAAGCGGATGAGCATTTTTATCAGTAAAGTTGAAAAGGGTTCCAAAGCACAGAAGGTTGGATTACGTAAAGGTGACCAGGTGAGTGGGTACCCTATTCTTTAAAGTCCACACCCTAATGAAGATAACTTTCTGTTACAAATGATAAATTCCCTGTTTGGCAAAGAGATACTTTCAAACTGATGTTCTTCATGGTATGGTAATGTAATAGTTAATAATCACCGCATCCTCTTTGATGCATATTTCATTAGTCTAGTTTATACTGTTAATTTCTGGCAAATGAAAATAGATTTATCTATCCAGAGTGAAGTTGCCGAACAAACTTTCAGGTTTCCAAGGTTAATTACTTTTTAAAGGAGATATATATATATTGCCAGTTTTTATCTCAATATTAGAACTACGGATTAAGATGAGGTCACACTACACAGGGATGTGGTTTTTTCATTGATATTGTTCATTCAGCGTTTTAATGGATTCATAATATTTTACGAAAGTGTGTTGTGATATGCAATGCATAATGTTTACTTAAAAGTAGCCATTTGGATACTTATTTTTACAGTGGATATCAGCCAGGAAGGCCAAAGTTTTTGCAGAATTTTTGAAATGTTGCTCTAAAATGCTAGTTGTGTGTCACTTAAGGGCTTCCCCTCACCACAGCATATATCTTGTTTACTACAGTTCAGACTGTACTGTTAACTCATTTTACAGTCTGTACTCATATTGATACTCATTTACAGTATATTCCTCTCAATACAACTTGCGTGTTTCCCAGAGGAATCACGTTTGTTCATGTCTTGAAACAGAATTGATTTGCAAGACGTATCCTATTCAGTATTTCACTAATATCTTTATAAGACATGTATGCATATTTATCTAGGCCTGACCCATGTCAGCCGTATGCAGTAATCTCAGGTCTATGTTCAAATTAGTGTCGGCCTTCGTTTTGAAGTCATTTGTTGTCGTAATGTTAGATGGCCTGTCGAGCCTTTAGTTTGAAGACAATTGCTGTAGGCATCCTCAAAACAGTTAGTAGCCATACGCATAGGCCTATAGGTTTGTGTTTTGTTAGTGGTTGCACATGTTCCCCTATATTGTGCAGGCTGCATGAAGTAAGGATTAAGTATGAAGAAAGTGAAATAGGTTAGACTGGAGGCTTAGTTACAATAACCTGTGGCAACTTTGAATTAACATGCAGAAAGGCTAGTCTTACAAAGATGAAATAACCACAAAAAAAATGTTTGGTGTTAGGCAAGGATTATGATCATATATATATGCCTGCTATGGGACTACTATTGGCGAGTTCTGTGTAAATCTGATTATGGTCTCAGTGTTAATTTAAGATTGCAACTGGTCAGTTGTTGTAATTTTAGCCCTAAACATTACACAAAATAATTGTCCATGGAGTAATGGTCTATGCCATAGAACAGTTAAATCATTAAGCATGGTGAACAGGCTTATTGTTATCTACAGAGTTTGTAAATGCATTATGTCAGGAATTGTGAATTATTTTATGGTGAGGATATAGTGGGCCTTAGAGAATCAAGTGGACTATGCTAAATCTATATATATCGCTACATATGAAAGATGGCATGTATGTCACAATAACTTCTAGACCCAAAAGTTACAATGTGTATGTGTTGCTATGTTGCCTTAATGCATACAACATCAATGTACTGTTAACACATGCAACATCAATGTACTGTTAATACATGCAACATCAATGTTAATACATGCAACATCAATGTACTGTAAATACATGCAACATCAATGTTAAAAATGCAACATCAATGTACTGTTAATACATGCAACATCAATGTACTGTTAACACATGCAACATCAATGTACTGTTAACACATGCAACATCAATGTACTGTTAATACATTCAACATCAATGTACTGTTAACACATGCAACATCAATGTTAATAATGCAACATCAATGTACTGTTTCAGAGTATTGAAATTCAGCAGTGTTGCTGCTCTCATCGATTATGGTTCAGCCATTAGTATTTTGTCAATTTGAGTTTGGTTATGTTGGATATACATTGCTTTGTCAATTGGACACAACCCTAGAGGATGCAGGAAAGTAAACTTGTTTCATAAGAAACATTTTCACTCAAGGTTTATGTGATAAGAAATAGATGTCTTAGCTTGTGTGAAAAATATATTGTAAATGCCACCCTATATCAAAAGTATTACAGTTACTATGTTAACTTATGTATTTTTCTCAAATTATAAAAGCCAACACATGATGATCTCACTTTGGAATATAAACCTCTTTCTCAATTTCAGATTTTAGATGTAAATGGCCATAACTTTGAGCATATGACCAAAGTGAAGGCATTAGAGATCTTAAAAGGAACAACCCATCTTAGTATAACAGTCAAATATAATACTCTGGGTAAGTATTCCTACAATAGTAAAATATTCTATTCTCCCTTTAAAAATTGAAATATTTATGGAATCTTGTCTTAAATGCTGACTCAACAATATATTATTACCTTTAAAAGATTTTCATGTGCTAGTTTTATTTACTTTCATCACTAATAAAAAAAAAAAAATTCAGAACAAATTAATAATTTGGCCCATCAAATGTATTTTTATGCCAAATTAATAAGTTTTGGTTAGTTAAAAATTGTAATGATGAAGACAATGCAAACAAATGTTGTCATCCAAATGCACTTCAATGATTTATTTCATAAATAGCTGAGAGAAAAATGTTCTCTTTTCTTTTAAAGTTCTTTCAAAATTCCTAATTAATGCATTCTAATAAATGTTTACTAATATCAATCATTTTGCTTCAGTTGCTTACATTAAGCTATGTGAAGAGCATTCCATGTTATTCCCAGGGCATTTTTCATTTATTATTGGTTGAAGATTTGTCTGTATGAACAGGTGTTAGGAAAGGGTTTAGGTACAGACAATGTGATGTGAATTTGAGGTTAACTACTTTTCTGTTGAAGAATAACACAGTTCCTCGCTAAGCCATATTTCAGACGTACCCTCCAGGTTAATGACAGATATTACTGAGATGAAGTATTAGCTTGTGTTTGTTTTCTAAGGACTGTCAGATGCTAGGATGGGACTTGTGAGGTCAAACTCCGCTGTTCGGGACAAGAAACAGTTGGCAAAATCACGCCAGAAAGGTTCCTTCATACATTACTATACTGCGCAAAAGCACAATGAACTATCCTGCATTTTCTTTTGATAATGAAGTCTAGAAAGCATACAAAACATTGTTCTTTTACTTTTTTGTCCTGTTTTGTCATGAGGTGTTTTAACTTTCTCTTTTACATAAAGCATTCTTTTAGTTCATTCTTTTCAAAAACGTAGCAAATGATAAAAAAAGGGTAACATAGGGAAGCTGAAAATAGTTGGGAATGAACACCATTGTTTTGGTAGTCCGTTTAAAATCTGTATAATCGTAAGGTTCATGGCAATATACTGCCATATAAGTTTTATTGCTTCTTTCTGTTGCATTAAAAGTTATTATTCACACACATAGTCTGTAGTCTGGTGACTATCTGTATCTTGCATCACCTTACCAAGGTTTGAACCAGAAGTAGTATAGTTTTGTTATCTCTCTTCATTATTCTGCATGTTCTACAGTCTGTGGGGTGTAATCTTTCAAGTAAACACATTATTTTAATTCACGTTCCCCAAAAAAAGAAGTAAAATGGTTGTATTAATGGTTTATTAGAATTAGAATGTACTGTACAGGTCAAGCAATCATCACATGACCTTTCCACTGACTTTTGTATCTATAAATACCATCGTGCTTGCTACCAGGATTTTACCAATAAATCCAGCTTAACAAAGGCACATATATTATTTTTGACTCGTGTTAATAATGCATACCTGTTCTGCAAAACCCTAACTTATGACACACAAACAGTGTTTTTTGTCATGATAAATTAAAATCATGCCTCAAAGTACAACATAATCAGCTTCAAGATGTATTTAAACACTTAACTTGTGAATGATTGTCACTTTTTTCGTTTTGAATGTTTTTGAGGTTATTCTTAAAGAAGGTATAAACTATTAATACACCGTACACTGCAAAGCACAAAACTTGTAATTTATGTATATAGACACATTATAATGTAGTGTGTTAAGGTAACTTTGTTGTGAGTATATGGTTTGGCCGGGCATAAAGTTACATATAAAGTTACTTATGCGATGACGTCACATACATACTGTTTACTCGAAACCTAACACCTTCCATATTGTCCAACAAGTGAAAAATAACTGCTGAAGTATCCCTCTATTATAACCACCTATCAAACCTCGGTAAGGAAAAGATGCAACAACAGTCAGTTTTATGTATTTTGGGGGCATTCACCTGACAGACTAACTAACCCTCTGATGCCTATGTGTATTTTATACTCAGTTGTAGTTTAAAGAAAAGAAAATACCAATAAAGGCAAATAGCTGCAATAGACTAAAATCTAGTTGAATTAATGCATTGCTACTTTTTCATTATAGCCAAAAAAATTCTTCTTTTGATAAAGAAGTAATCATATTTTGTAAGGAAAGAGCAATGGACAATTTCTACAAAATGGTTCAATTTCTTAGTTTAAGTCTTTTACCTGATCCTTGTGGAGGCAAGGGTTTGTCAATCAAAACCATCATCATTTCCCCCTTTTTTTCCCCTTTCTTTCTTGTAGTTAATCAGTGGCATGGTTTTTCTATAATAAGCAAACTTATTTGATTTCATGTTTGTTTGATAGTTGGTTTGTTTTCTATTTTAAAAATGAAACTAAGGCAAACATTAGATTTCTGTATCCTATCCAGGCAGGATATGTCAGTGTGCATGCATCCATGTTTGTTATATATCTGGAGTCTTTGTATAATTTGAACCAAGGGACAATTCAAAACCTCCTACAGTGATGAACCTACATTTCCGGGTATCAGCCTTTAGGCATCTAGTTTCAAGTAGATCTTAGCAATCTTTGAACAGGTGTCACCATAATGGATCTTCAATGAAAAGGATTTCAGGCTCCACATTGCACTCTTCCACTGGAATATGCATGGCATTTTTGGTTAACAGACACATTTTGTTTCTGATTTTACTTTCACTATATGGGAATTGGATCACCTCTTTTGATTCACCAAAGGCTTCCATTATTGTGTTTAAGGTTTCACCTTGCTGCAAGATAAAAGGAGAAGGTATTTTTCTTTTGTTGCTGGCTCAAACCAGAAGCAGTCTTCCAAAGGATTAACAAGAAAACCTGGTGATAGCCTATTTTGTTTTGCTCTCATAACACCATCCAATACACAGACAATATACCTTCATTTCCAACTTCATGATCAATGCTATTGCATACAGTCACCTTGCATAATCACAGTCAAGAGAGCATCTTGGCATTCATTATGTACTTCCCTGGGTGAAGTTGTTTCAGAGGAAGGATTCTCTGCCAGGAATAATGAAAACTGATTTAGCTCTGGAAATGTTACTCATAGTATATGATATTAATAGCAAATGGCTAGATCAAAGAATTCAATTTTAGTACCGACATTGTCAGCTGGTAGTACTCATAACTTTTAGCTACTCACCTTGCTGTTTAAATTGAGACAAACCTTAGATTACTTTATCCCTTTCCGGAAGGTCATGTCAGTGTTCAAGGGTACTAGTCTGTTATATTTGTTGCATAGTTTTATATTACCTAATTACTAATGGATGTAATTAAGCTATGTGAAGCAGTTCTGCATCAGTGATGTATGTTATATAAAATAGCAGTTGTTAGATGTTGAAAATCATTTTCTTTATCTTTTTATAAAGTAATCACCTTCATCAATGAAGTATGAATTATTTCATTAATTAATCATTATGAGAATATTACGTCCATGGATAAGGTCCATGAAATAGACATAGTTGCTCTATTACAATTGGTATATATGAATTAAACAAATGCAAATCTCTGAGACTTACTTTCATGAAACTTAACACACTAATCATCTTACATGATGTTAAATGTTTATTGTAAGTCCCAATAAACTGTCACTATGTAGTAGTAAAGTAATATACTGTATGGTATGATCACTTGGCCTAGTGATTAAGTAATACTTCAAGAAACACAATATACAATGTAATAGGACATCAGAAGTGAATGAACTCGTTTGGAGTACCAGATACAACATCATGTTTCCTTAGCATATGTGTTTACTCTCTAAATTTCATCAACAAACATACCCAGTCAGTGCATATGCCATTTTCAAATAAAAGAACGCATCAACATATCAAGCTCCTCATCAATTGCATAGGCCTTTGGGTAATCAAAGAAACCAATCAACAAACATATCCAGTGCCTCATCCAGTGGTACACCCTAGTAATTATATACAAAGAAACCAATCAACAAACATATCCAGTGCCTCATCCAGTGGTACACCCTAGTAATTATATACAAAGAAACCCATCAACAAACATATCCAGTGCCTCATCCAGTGGTACACCCTAGTTATTATATACAAAGAAACCCATCAACAAACATATACAGTGCCGCACCCAGTGCATTGGGATATTGTACTTCACCCCAAATCAGAAATGGGAGAAACTGTGAGTGAGTGTTTGTTAGTGAGCAAAACAGTTCAAACTTGGTGGATAGGTGCCCGATCATGTAAACCTGTGCCTGTGTGATTGATGATGTCAAAGGTTAAGTCCAATATACCTATAAACTTGGTTTTTAGCACATGTAGGAAACAGACCCTAAACCACACAATATGTAGAGAATGATCAGACGAACTATAAAATAGTGCAGATATTGTTGTTTAGGATTGAGGAAGGTCAGTTTAGGTCAAAGGTCAATTTGTCCAAAATTGTTTTAAAAAAATGTGTTGCTAACTTCTACACCGTAGTTTAATCAAGTTCAAACTTGGTGGGTAGGTGCCTGACCATGTAACATTGTGTCTGCATGATTGATGACGTCAAAGGTCAAAATTCCTAAAAATTGGTTTTAGCCATTTTCTGCTACTCTGAGACAAATACTAGAATATTCCGTTTTGGATGTTGAGAGTTAGGTTGAAAGGATATTGCAGGTCAGAGGTGCAAAAGGCCCAAATTTGATGCCTTGCCTGAAACAACATTGATGGTTAGGTAATATCCAGCCTTTTAACAAAAATAGCAATGTAATGAACTCAGAAGTAACCCAACAATCACTTCAGTGATGTAGGAGATGAGATCTGCAACTCCATGGATTGCCCTCTTGTACCTTAAAATTGTAGTGAAAATCTTCAAATGATGACATTCACTGTAGATGTCTCAAAACATTCAGTGGTAAAATAACAAAAGCAAGAAATGTTATTTTGGTTATATATTTAATTCCTCTCATTATGGGTGAATAGGTCCTGCTTTAGCATGGTAAACTTAGTTTTAATATAAACACCTGCGGCAGTTCATTGCGAGAAGATGAAATGTTTGTTGTATTGTGTAGTATCAACAAATGAAGACAACATTGAATTATTTCAGTATCATTCTTATTGCCTCAATATTGCAGTTATGCCTGTTTTTGTTTATTATTTATTTTTATTTTGCATAAGTTGGCATGTTTTCAGTTTTTTTTTATTCTCTTCTCTTGTTCATTTTGGCTGTTCCACTCAAGTACATTTGAAATGATGCTCATGTTCGGAGGTTGTCAATGTGTGAAAAGCTTAATATAAGTGTCATTTATCTACACCCATCTCCCCATAAGAAATGTCGCACATTTCATATTTTCATACATATATATTTTATTGTATAATATACTACTTGTGAATGATTTTCATGCTTTTTAATGTTCCATTGAAACCTAATTTGATCAAGAGCACATCTTTTGCCCTGTGAATAAGACTTCATTATTAAAACAAAAGGATTTTAACATTAGATCAGGAAATGGTGTTAGAACTTGCTGTTAAATTGCTTTGTGATTCATCAACATTTAGAGAAGTAATAGTTACAGATAAATCAAGCTGTGCTGAAACTGTCACCACATTAATACTATGGTCTCTTCCATAAATTAGACTGCTCATAAAAGATAGCTATTCCAGGTGTCTCAAAGTACAATCCCATTTTTAAGTAACATCTTGCAAATTACCTGACCAGTGAACAAATTCCTGTTTTTTATGATAAGAAACAATTGTTATTTTGATCCTGATTTCATTTTTGGATTATATAAATTTTAAAAAGAAATTATTCAATGTGCATTTCTGAATGTTTATTATATTTGTAATAATAATAATGATCAAAGGGAATGATTGATGTTTAGTATGTATGGACAGTCTGTTTGATATGCTGGTATTATTTTACTCACAGCTTTCAGGGATATTCTTGCTTCTCAAGATAGTCAGAACTGGGGACGTCAGACAAGTCAGGACATTGCACTTTTACAAACAGATCCACGTGCTAGGCTTACTATACCAGACATAGCCCTTTCAATGCACAAAGCAGCTCCAGAAATAAAAGATAAAAAAGGAGATAAAAAGAGCGGCTACCGAACCCTTGGACATAAAAATAAGTTGCAGAAAGCAATGGCCAGAATAAGCATTCTTCCTAACAAAGGAAGTTCCAAGTAAGTTTTGTTTGTATGTTTCATTTCATATAAAGCTTGGCATGTTCTGTAATAAGCAGGTGTTTGTAACATTCAGATGTGCTCTTGCATTTAGCAATTTTATTTTTTTCTCACGCAGCTCTGGACGTAACATGGATGATACTGCATCAACTACATCCAGTCAGGGTCACAATAGAAGTGCAAGTTTAGGGACCAGTCCATATCTCAGTAACAGCAACCCTGACCTCTCAACAACTTCCTTCGCCACAACCTACGATGCCAACTATCCTTACCAAAGCAATGTACCAGATGATGTACTCAAAATATTCAGGGCAGATCAATCATGCAAATATTTCCTTGTCCATAAGGTAAGACAGTGTAGCACAGTAGTTACACTAATGACTAATGTTTGTCTGTATGCTCTTGTCATTTTCACTCCAGGAAATCCAGTCTGTGTAAGGATAATATTTTTTTATGTTTTTAATTTAACAGTCAGAAGCAATCCTTATACCATTACAACGATACCCATAGTGTAGAGATATGTGCTCTACTGAACATAATTTGTTGACTCAATATTTTAGCTGTTAATGTGCATAGTTCCTAGTGTTCTTCAACAAATTAGCTCCCCTGCCTGAAAGCATTCACCTAGTAACAGTGGAAGTGTCTTCACACTATACCTACATTACATGTGACAAGACATTTCAGCTTGCATCACCACCTTAACCAGATGCAAACAACTTGAGATTTCAATAGAGGATCCTGATAGAATTGTTCTCAAACATTATTCTTTCAAGTCCCAACTTAACTTCATCTTTTTGTCGTGTTCTTTAATGACTGATCTTGTTTTATTTGTCTTAACCTCATTTATATTAGTTTCATTAATTTATTGATTGATTTTTAGTTATTTAATTTCTGATTTTGCTTAGACTACTTTATTCCTTTCATTACTCTGTGTTTATCTTGTATTTGTAATTCATAATATTTTACTATAGTCTCATGTAAAGTGCTTTGAGAGAGCTAGAATTGTTCGAAACAGGTGACAAAAGCCTACAGTGGAATGGCAACCTTCCCTGCTGGTTTTGAGCCTCTGGACATACAATCGGTGTCTGTTGCCTGATTTCAGAGAATACATGTAGTTATATTGGGGGGGAGGGGGACTGTAGCATAACTGACACTTGTATTGTTCACTTTGTGTGTCTGATCTAAGAAAGTGATCAGGGTGGTCCATTTATTTGTGAGGTTAGTTGATTTTAGTGACAGGTAAATAAGATGGTGGCAGAATTTATTTATAAATACAATTAGGTTAATAAAACTGTCCATGGCTTCACAGTGCTGCATCTATGTGACTTTTCCACACATGAAGACTTGTCATGCTGGTTATTCCAAAACAGTGGCATATATGGATTACATTGCACAATACTCATCAGCTATTTATTTGGTTGGTATCCACAGTTGAGTGTTGCAAATAACTTTTTCTCTGTTTTCTGTTTTTCTCTGAAATTCTCTGTTTTGGATCTGACTTAGGTTCCATCTAAGTAGTTACTCTAGCTATCAATCAGGTGACTTTAAAGTGTTATGGCAAGGAATATCAAGCCTATTGCTTTCTGATTATCTGTTTGCACTTAGGAAACATCTGCTGGAGAGATTGTGATGTTAGCAATTCAGGAATTTGGAATAACAGACACCACACCTGGCCAGTATTGCTTGTGTGAAGTGACTGTTGGTCAGGGTGGTCTGGTAAAACAGAAGAGATTACCTGACCATCAAAGTAACATCTCAGAGAAGTTGAGTCTTAGTGGTAGACTCTTCCTACGGAATAATATGTCATCAGAAACTCTTGTGTCTGATGAACTTGCAGTTGTAAGTACAGTTTGTACCTAATAAATATATAGCCTAATAAAATAATATATAATATCAGATATATTATACAAATAATGAATGGTTATGAGTGCAATAGTGCAAATATTTCATGAGTTGAATGATGGAATGTTCCATTCAACGAGGCGCAGCCGAGTTGAATGGAACAAATTACATCTTTCAACGAATGAAATATTTGC
>JAAAKB020233005.1:0-11363 GCA_010014835.2 Apostichopus leukothele | reverse complement strand
TTATTTTCTTACCATGACGAATCTCAATGAGAGATGGTGTAAAAAAGGTTTCCTTCTTTCACATGTTCAATATCTACGAGCATTTCTCATATACAGTGGCTTAACAGAGCCTGGCCTGTTCTTCCACGAGGAAAATACTGATACGAGAACAATGGGAATATATTTCAGAGCGGTTTGTATTTGATAACTTTGCCACGTTTGGGATTTGATGGTAATCCTCACATGTGACAACCAGTCAAGCAATGTCCGACTGTAATAAAAAAAAACTTTGAAACATCTCATGGCGTACTTGGCTTATCGTGCTTAAAGCTGCTGCTTCAGAGACCATACTGGCGAAGTTGAAATAATATTGCTGTCATTGCTGCTTCACCGATAGTTATCTTACGCTATTTGAAGCCATCTGAAAATAGCATACGATTATGTTTTGTGTTTTAAGCTAAAGTTGCATAATTTTGAATAGTTTGTTTTCCCGAATGAATACATGTTATTTAGTGATATGATGGCAGCCTGTAAGTAATGTGTGTACTTTGTAAGTCAATGGCTCTACTTAACACTGCAACCAACAACTGTACAAGTGAGTGTAATATCATGTTTTGGAGGAGAAATCACCAACTGTCCTTCCTTTGTCATTTTATGTGCATTGGTGATGGATATTAAAGCATAATAAGAAGCATGGCTTGAAACATATGGATGAAAATGGGAGACTTAAAGTTATTGCTGCAAAGCCTTTTCTCTCTAGTATTTGAATAGCCTATGTTCAGATAATTTGCAAACATTGGCTATCGGTGAAAGGATATATTGAGCGATATCGGCATAACACCAACTATGATCACTTACTTTGTTTGGGGGCATTGAGGAATTGTTGGTATTTCTCATTGAACTGCGTGGGCCACGATTTGGATCGTTATCCATCACAGTATTCCTGTTATGGTCAGAAATGAAAATACAACTCTGGCCATGGTAGTATTGTTAATTGCAAGGGGTGATTAAGGTACTGCACAAAAGTTCTAGCAATACTATCAAGCAAATGGAATTCACAACGAAATACATAAATAATGCACACTTGGGAACACATAACATAAATCTGAAAGAATTGCTACTAGTTCCACTAATAGAGATGGAAATGCCAAACTTGGAATTGCATTGTTAATACAGCTTTTCAAATGAAATGTATTATTATGAATCAGCAATGTCTGTGAATTCTTTGGTGAATCAAAACACTCATAAAAGTTCTAAACTTATAGCAATGTTCAGCATGCTTAAATTTAGGGCCAATATGGACGACCTTCAAGACAGCAGTTTGTTAAAACACTGTAAATCAACTCATATTTGTTTTATATAGCTTTATGACCCCTTGACAGTGTATACTAAGTCTATTTTAGCAATACTCGACCAAAAGTGTTAATTTTTTTCTTTTGATCATTAGCTGATATTTTTGAAAGTACCATTCAGCAATTGTTAGTGATCATGCACAACATTTTTAATTTTTGCCTTTAAAGAACAAGTATCCACAACCAAACTCTGTCTCTTCTATAACAATTATGAAATGTCGATGAATAATTGTTCACAATAGACGAGAAAAAAATTAGAATCCAGAGCCTTCCTGCTATTTTCGTTCTCCCTTGTGGTAAAGACACCAACAACAGGATAGACCACAGCTGACTGAAGTGATATCATGTTTAGTGTTGCAACAATCGTTCTTTTCCAATACGGGACATGGAATGAGACTTTTCTTAACTATGACATCGATTTTTGTTTATTATTCTGTAAACCTAACAAGAGACTATACGAAAATAAAGTGTCATCATAGTGAATGACTATTACCAACAATTAATTAAACATATTGACATCTCAAACATACACGTACATTACGCCATCAGCTGTCTTCTCAGGATCCACTCCAGGACCTGCCCCATTGTTGTCTTGTTTATTGCTAGAGAAATAGAACAAAAATGGTATGAATAACATTTTTAGACCAATATTTCTGTAATGGATGTCAAAAACAAAAAGAGTAAAAAGAGAAAGAAACGCAAACCTACAGTACAAGTTGGAAAATCTTGTTAAAGCGATGGAAAGTACAATTGTTCCAAACCTAAATATATAAAGTAGCAAAGTATAAAGTCCAGTGCCAAATAACTTGTTACCCAGTTAGCGATTTATGAGAAATTAAAAGTTTTGGAGACTTAAAAATTTTAGAAAATCTGCATACACTTTATTGTTAAACCGGGGGCCATGGAAATCTGTAAAATCAACAAATACTGTAAAATAATTCAATAGAGATAATTATTCTTAACTCAACTTTTTGTTGTAACTTTCTTGTCAACAATACAATGTTTTTAATTCAAGGAAACTAGTTACTTCCAGTAATATACAGTTTAAAATATTTGCTTCATGTAACTATATAGTTTAACGGCACAAGTTGACAGGACATAAAAGAGAAAGTAAGAAAATTAAAACTTGTACAGTTTACTTCCTAACCTTCCTTTCATCATCCTGTGGCAAAAATACCTTCAGTATTACTAGTTCATACAAGGTACATGCAACTAGTAATGTTTTCACCACAGTGTAACCAGTTACCTAGCTATTTATTTTACTTTAAAACAAGTTTATTATGAAAAGATGCTCCTATTTTCATATAGAGGTACAGAGGAAATTATAAAGGTACATCATCTGTAGGTTGGTTGGTTGCTCCATTGGTCTATATCTTAACTTACTTAACTCTTAACTCTTAACACCGATAACTTTGTAGGTTGAGAAACAGTTATGCTTTAGATAAAGCTATTGTCCTGATGTTAAGTAGAAACGTTTAAGCGATGAGGAACGTGACATGGATATGAATTTTGTACAGGAATGAATAATTTGCAGTGACCAATATCTACGTAAACAAGTATGCAGGCATTCATTGCACCTTAAAATCTTGTCATTCAACTGTTGCAGAAGAGTAAGACACATGTTAATAAAACCGCAACAATGTATTCACAAAGATGGTCATGACGTTGGTGGGTTCATTAATCTGAAGACACATGGCATAGAGTATGTTACACAGCTTACTGTGCCCATCAATTTAAACTTGAGGCCCAACTAAAATATTTTCCAAATTTGTCGAGAACAAATTGTGTTGAACTGAATCCAAGGGTGTTCGTTTTGTTATTTGAATGACGAATCTTGGAATAGTTTTCATGATGTGTAAATTAATGGATTAATTATAATCACTAGGGCTGCATCAACATCAAATTGGCCTTAAAAAAGCATTCCAAACGTTAAATGTATTTCAATAGTTAAAATCTTGGAGAAAAAAAAGGACACTCCTGGAGTCCTCCAAATATCTCGTTGAGTTGGACTCCGACTTAGCAGAGCAAAATTCTACTCATTTCATATGAGCTTCTGTGTTGACAAAGCCATCGTATGGATGATGTATACATAACCTCAGGAACATAACTTTGATGTATGGTACAGAATATTGCATAAGCAACTCAGACTTGACCGGGTACACATACAGTAGGCGTTTTGTGGTAATGTAAATTATCGCAACGCTAAGATATCAGAAGTATGTCGACCTTCACAAGAAACACCGATATGGCTTGGGAAATGTGTGTGTGTTTAACAGTGTCATAGGAGCACCATTCATATATGAAATCAATGTTATTTGAGGTTCTCACAAGCAACACAAACATAATTGGGCACAAATATGTATATATGTTTTGCATTACAAAGCTACCATTTTGGTGTCATGTTTTTTATATGCACATATACACTTTGAAACATACTTTACAAGAATCTGGATTGACATGATAATTTGGTTGTTAGGCTCACTGTAACAAACACTGGATTAAAAGTAACATTTCTAACAATATTGTTTAGATGAGCAGGCCTACCTTCAAAACGAAAAGAAAGAATGATATTATCAGTAATTTTAATATCTAAGTCCAATATGACACATGGACACTATATTTCTACAAAAAGGCATTCCCTAACACATTCCTCAATTAAATTGATATGTAATAGTTATGATGACAAGCTGAAATGGATTTGAATGTAAGAAGCTTTTGTGATGTCTGTTATGATCATATTGTACCTTTTCTTATTCACCTCCGCGTAAATTGGAGGAAGAGTTTCCATCCCATCATTTCCAATGCCATTGTCAATGTTTGACCTTGAGAAGAAATGATTTAGTAACACTTTCACAAAAAATGTGTATATTTAATTGTGGTCTTGCGGGATGTTTACACTGCAGCAATATAAACTTTTTTTAACATAATTTTACATCAATAAATATAAAATAAAAATGTATAAACAGCCAATGACTCAACTCAAACCTAATTTCATCTCAAAATAGATACAACTTAAGCAGGAAAAGAAAATAGGAAGAGGGAAAATATATTGTATAGTCCGTCCTTTTTCTGTTGAATACGGGATACTTTCAGGACTGCTTGGTATATGTGATGACTAACTATGGGGAACTATTTAACAATCCCAGATTTAGTGTGGGTAATTGTCTTAACATGTATTAAATTGACAAACATTAGGATTGTTATTTGATAAAATATGAGGCACCTTTTAAAAGTGGGCCCATTGATGCACCCTCTTCCTCACAAAATGATAAACAAAATGCAAAATTGTTAAACCAAAGTCAGAATTGGATTGGTTAACTAAAACTAATGCTGAGCTTTGATGCATAACGAAAAAGGAGAAGAATAGTCGACATTATATTAAAAAGAGTTAATGGTAGCAAATAAGTTGGCAAATGTGAAATGTATTTGCAAGTATTCTCCCCTTTTCCTAAGAACTATATTAAAGACTACTTCATCATTCCATCTGTCTTAATCTCGTTGAACCCCAGTGATAGCTCATCTTCGTAAATGTCAATATCTTTAACAGTGGAATTACCATCAGTTGCATATGAACTTTGCAAGAAAGGAAAGAAATAGGTAGAGCATGTTCTATCAATGGTGATACACTGTTGCATCCCGAACATATACCATGTTTAGCACTAAATATTAGCTCTTTCTAAAATTGTCACTGATATTTTCTGATGCACCATTAGAAATATGTGTACTTTATGGGCTTATTATGGCGAAGCCACTAACTACAGATCAGAACTTCAGAGGTAACCTATCTTGGGATATCCTGCTTACAAACAAGGGTGTAGCAGATAAACACAGACGCGAGCCCCCAAACGCCCAAAACTTGAATGAATATATAACTTGTCTGTCTAAGGCAGGTAATCAAAACCTTTTAATCAGCTGATGTTAATTGATGTTTGTTATGTTTTGATCATTAGCAAATTCAGTAAATGTATACCTTTAACTATGTCTGCAATCATAATACTTTTAATTAGATTTCCACTTCCTTGAAGGACAACAAAATTGGAATAACAATATACTGTTGTCAAACTTTCAAGGTTACTATCTTGGTCTTGTAATTATTTTGAGAGTGGGTACTGGATAACATCTTCCAACATAAAGATACCTACCTATCAGACTTGCTGCCACATTTACCTGCAATATGAGAGGAGATTGTGTATTTATGATAAAATGTATCAAAATTGAGGATTGTTATTCAGCACATTCCAAAACGCACTGGTAGATGAAACATTATTATGGACATGCTTACAACTGTGCCCAGTATTTCTTGATCTATTTAATCGCTATACAACTTATAGTTTCTCCCAGCTTTAGGTATTTATTTTGTGCAGAAGTCGATTAATGTACTGTAATACTGTATCAGTATTGCAGGGAATGAAACATATACTACCCATTAGGCACTTTATAGTAATAAAAATGCAGCCAATATGTCACACAGGAGAAATTTTTGTGCAAAAACACATCACTTAATACTTTATAATTGAACAATAAGTTATTAGCTATGTTTGATTGCAACCTTTCCATATACTTATCACCAGGTGGATGTTTGATTGAGGACCCGGTGCCCATGTTACTTAGCTAAGAGTGATCCAGAGGTGCATTACGTACAGTAATTAGCACATGCACTGCAACTGAATGTCATAAACTGTAATGCTTTACAGTACATGTTGTGGTAGCCAATGCAATTACCAGTGCATTTAAATAGTTCTAACACAAATGTAGAAAGAAAAACAGAACTTTGTATTTACGAATGCTTTGAATTGAGTGTATGTGAGTGTCCCAAAGGTGTCCATAGACAATAAATGATTGATTCATGAAACGTACAAGGTGAAGGCTCATGCAGGAAAAAGGAAGACATGCATACTATTCAACAACCACATATATGTATCTCCCATTACCATATCCCTTTCCATATTCACCTTGAGACACTTCAGAATAAACTCTTTCTACCATTTGATCGCCTTATTTTGTCAATGTCAGAAAATCTAGAACTGTTACCCTCAGCTTTGTCATCCCAGATGAGTGAAAAAATACAATTCAGACGTTCTTTACAAAAAAAAGGGTAGGGTATGATATGTTCTCAATTTGCATGTATCAAATCATTAAAGTATGGGTAGCTGCAATACAAATTATTATATTATCTATATTAGTATTGTAAATAAGAACACAATGGTGTTACACAGTCTAGAAACGCATATGGAAGCCACATAGCTGTACCCATCTATGCAGACCTTTGCACCTACATACTTATAAAAAAGCAAACATATGTTGGTTCATATAATGTTTGATTTCAAGCACCACATACTCCTTTTTATTGTAGCTGTAATGATTATATTTCTGATTGGTTAAAAACAAAACATGTGCATTCAATTTGTGATATGCATTTGGTATGTTAGGGGGACTACATAAAACCATAACTTCAGTTGAATATCTCCCTCCTCTGGTCACGCTCATACCTACCCTGTAAAAACTGAAACAGGTATGTATGTGAAATATGCATCATAGTTAAGTTCTGCAATCACCAAGTGATGAACGTTATCATGCACAAATGATGTATGTAGGCCTATGTATGTGTGTATGTATGTATGTTTATATTTAATGTATGATACACAAATATGTGTCATGCATCAATTATGTTTGGACAGGCACACATTAACAGTATGAACTAGTCTCCTGTTACCTGGACATGCACACATGAATGTTCAGTACAAACTAGTCTCCTGTTACCTGTACGTGCACACATTGACAGTAAGAACTACAGTTTCCTGTTAAATGTACATGCACACATTAACAGTGTGAACTAGTCTCCTAGCATTTACCTGTACATACTGTACACACATTAACAGTATGAACAAGTTCCTGTAATAAGTACATACACAAATTAACAGTATGAACTACAGCCTCTTGTTACCTGTACATGCACACATTAACAGTATGAACTACAGCCTCTTGTTACCAGTACATGCACACAATTAACATTATGAACTAGTCCCTTGTAATATGTACATGCACATATTAACAGTATGAACTACTGTAGTCTTCTGTTACCTGTGCATGCAGGCATTAACTAGTCTCCTGTTACCTGATTTACTCAATATACCCACATATGTGCACAGTTCATATGTAATTACAAAGTACAAAGTTCATACAGTATACTGTATGTCATCAATATGGTTAAAGAAGCTACAACAGTTCATGTCACTGTGCAGTATATACTACATACAGCACAGCTTGGTGCAGTCTTATCTTTCCATACAAGGTCTCTGCTACTAGTTAACCACCCTTGATATATATGTAAAGAGCGCCAACACCAGCCACACCTGACTGAGCCTATTCACTGACTTCCTACTATTGTTGCACAGACACACAAAAGACAGTAATACAGTGACTCATATTATTCACAGAGCAACTGAGATAGATCTATGCTAGTTTGCCTACTTTATTCACTGTGCAAACGTCAATAACTATTTTGAGTGCTTTTCCCCATGAACAAAACCATCAGGTTTATGTACTGTAGTATATGTGCACTGTATGCATGTAGGTAGGTGTATAAAGCCTTCTAGGCAAAGTTGTATGAGGAAGTTGTTGACCATTATGGGCAAAATTGCATGAGGAAGTTGTCTACCATTATAGGTTGCCTTGCTGCCATGCATGTACTAATGTAACAGTGTATTATTTCAGGCCCTTATCCATGGGAAATCAAACTCTCTATTCCTTGAAAACATTGTAATGGCTGTCCCAACAAAAATTATTGTTAGCATGATTTACTTTATAACTCCTAACTAAAGTCTTTACAATGACACAAAATTAGTACTGAATATGCTTATCATGACCACATAGTATTAAAATAATGTATCTATAACTTTTTGGCATTCTCTGGTTGTTTACAATATAACTGTCTGGTACCAGGGGGGTAGGAGCCGGGGGCACCTGGGCACATGCCCCCCACTTTGTTCCAAAATAGCACATGTTCCCTACTGGCAAATAAAATGCGCCCCTTTGATGAAGAACTGTCTTTTGGATATCTTAAGCCTTCGTTAATTTTAATATCTTATTTTACTTATTTATTTTGTCTGTACATTCTAAAATGGCATCCCATATCTTTTTGTAGCACGGTTAACAATAAACAATCTCAATAAATAAAAAATCAATGTTGCAGCCTACCATAATAGTATTGATAGCATACTAACACATCATATATATTTAAGTGATAAGGCCAGTGTGTATCGGTTGATAGCATAACTAATGGTGGTTGTAGAATGAGGAAGTGCCCTCTGATGTTGTGCCCCCCCCCACTTTTTGGAAGTTTCCTACCCCCTGTCTGGTACTATACATATCATACTTTTGTGACAATGTTTGTGGTCACAAGCTTTCATTGTGACAAACTGAGAGCCTTCACTAAAATTTGGTACAATTAATCTAGTGTTGTTTCTTTTTGCTTAGCACTAAATGCAATCACTTGGCAGCTGTCCATGGGTAATGTCCTAATACTTTATAGTGATAGAAACCTAGAACTTTATGTTCACACTATTCTAATGGTTAACCTTGCATGTTTTAATACCACTGGTTTGTAGTCTATATGGAGGTATAAACCATAGCTGACACTCTCATGCTGTGGGATTTAAGTTGATAGCTTTTGGTGACTATGTATCACCTATATAACTTATAACCTGAAAGTCCCTCAATAGCTTTTAATCTAAACATGAGGCTGGCCTAACCCATACTGTGCATGGCCAACAGTTGGTCACAAACATGGTGCCAAAAGGAATATCCATGGGGCTATTGTGACTCAAATGTCTCAGAAACTTTTTGTTGCTCTAAGAATGCCAGGTTTGAGTTTCTTAAGTTCTTATATTCGTGACCTCCTGTTTTACTAAGCATTAATTAGGTTAAAGATGGGAAACAGAGAATGCTGGCTCATATTCTGGCTTAACAAGCATGCTTATCTTCTCCAGTTGGAAACCCATTTTTGCTGTGGCTCTGATAAGTGTCTGTTTAAACTGAGCTGTTAAATCAAAGTCCTTCAAACTTCCTTTTCAAATCACCTGATTGACCATGATAATCTGTTCTTGTTTTCATTCCAATAGAAACTAGCTGCACTATACTAAAGAAGGAAGTAAGACAGACTTGTGTACCCGATTTAACTTGACACAGTAATATCTATGAGGAAATAAGTTACAAACAGTGCAGCTTATTTCCCCATTAGATAATACTGTGCCAATTTAAATCTGGTACTAGTACTAGTGCTTGGTGGTTTTATTGAATATCTCATGCATGCAAATAAATGAACATCATGCTACTGTATAATATGTACAGCACTGGTGTATTTTGTGGATCTAAACATCCAAGAAGATTATATGACATTACACATACCCAATTTAGTACTTGTCAGTATACCAACATGAATTTTACAAAAACTAGGGATCTAGATAAGCAATATTCCATCGTTATTATTGCAACGTTTTGTTGTTACCTTGTGCTTTGTTACCTTGTATATAAATATTGGGCTTTTATAAAGCTGTACAGTTACAATTATCATTGATTTTACTATCATTATTAAACATTTAAAAACATATCCACTGCTTGGAAGGATACTTAACCCAATTGTAAAGGTGACTTTGGAGTTTTGGTACACTATAAATTGGAATAGATAGTATGACTTTTATCATCACCTTCAGGTAATACAAAGCATATACAAACTTTGTACTTCCTGATAACTGCATGGCCTTATCAGCAGAGAGTAGTTAAACTATGTGATGCATTCCTACACCTCCAAATATGAATTTCATAACCTTATAGGCATTGTATTCCCTGTCATACTCTAAAGCTGTTTGAAATTGGGAAGTTCCCGAAAAATACCATCATACCACCTCTGCTAGCTGCTTTCATAATGTAACCATATTGATTAATGTTTGCTCCATGTGAATTACCTTAAAATGAAGTGAATGTAGCTCCATTGACTTACACACTAAACTTGTCACTTTCCAAGGCCGATAGAGCATATAGATTAAAGTTTTCAATTGACATGTCCTATGCACCATAATGGCTTGGGCTATCATAAAACATTCAACTTTTGCCACCATGACCGTTTTAGATTTTGAGCTAGAAGAGCTCAAAGTTTATCATAGTGCTCCCCTTCCCATCTGCTTGCTGTCGCTGCGGAACCTTCTTGTTTCACCCAAGATTTTCTAAAATACCTTAAATCACCTTCTATCCTCCAGATTGTTAGACCATCAGTGGTTTATTTCATCCTCTTCAACATCCAAGCATAAAAAAGAATGGTGATGACTCATAAATCACCCCCCACCACAAAAAAAAAATAAAATCAACACAGTAGGTCACTTTAGGGCTATTTTCCGATACTGGTTAACCTCTCAGGCGGACGTGCACTACTCTAATTGTGTTGTGATACCTGAAGTCGATCTCGATTTTTTAATAACGGGTACACATGCTTCAATATGCTGACTCTCTATGCCTTGTGCTAGGCGACCCCAAGGTGTGGAGAGGGGGACAATTCCCCAATCAAGCCCCCTCCCAGCTTCCCCCTCCCTCCCCAGGAGAAGGCGCATCTAAATGTTGACTTGGGATGGGTCGTCCATCGTTGCTCGAAAATTTACTTTCAGTATATAAAATTAAGTAGAACAATCAAATTCGTGACTAACTATATGAGTCACGAATTTGGTTATGAGAAGCCGAATTAGACAATACTTTACAGTGATATTTTGTTTAGAAAAGTACATCATCATATACTGAAATTGTGACCATTATTGTAAATTGTATGTTTCTCCTTTAATGATTTCATTTGCGTACTTTCAGTTATTATGGTATATTCACTTTACAGTTTTATTAATTATTTAATAACTTAAAGGCATTGAAGACTCGCCCCAAACCGCGTGCCGCGCTCTGAAAAAGTTAACTTTCTGTTGCTTGCAAGTGAAGTTTTCTGCTTGTCGCTACAAAATGCAGACAGTAATGAAACGTGATACCTTGTTATCTTTA
>JAAAKB020232895.1:0-11363 GCA_010014835.2 Apostichopus leukothele | reverse complement strand
ATATCAGGCTAAGCATATAGCCCTATATATTGTTATGCCCTCCGTCCTAATTGTCTGCATATAGGAAAGTTATGCCTAACTCAGTCCTGCTGCAGACAGACTTTAGGCCTAGCCTAAGTTGGCTAGTAATGGTCTAACTCTTACTTAGACTTGCATTCCCTTACTCAAAATCCATATATGGCCCAGATATGGCAATTTGTATCTGGCCCATATCTGTGCCATATATGGGAAGATATCTACTGTAAGACCTCTCCTGAATATAGAAAGCTTGATATGCAGAAACTTAATGATCAGCTTGATGAATGCTTTAGTTGGATAACAATTGATTGTAATGATCCTAACGTGCTGCGTGATATATGTGAATCAGCCACTACATCCATTCTTCATGAACTGTGTCCAATTACGACCCGCCAACGCGTAGTCAAGCCTAGGCTTCCTTGGTACAATGAAGACATCCACCATGGTAGACGTAAGAGACGTCGTCCAGAACGCAGATGGGGTAAGAGTAGTTCTGATGATGATTATACCGTGTATGTTGTGCAGAAGGGAGCAGTCGGCAAACTCATAGTCGAAGCTATAAGCAAAATAAATAAATGATAAATATCATTGGTGCTAGCAGCAAAGACAAGTTTAAAACATTGAACGGTTTATTAAATAATTCCTCTTGGCCCCTACCTAGTGCAGATTCAGACACTGAACTTGCTAGTGATTTTTTGGCATTCTTTGTTGCGAAGGTTCACAAGATTCGATCAAATATTGTCTCTGGCACTGGTTGTCCCTAATATGTTGAGCAGGCTGCTAATGAATCGTTTGACTAGGCTCGGGTTGATGTATTAATGTCGGGATTCAAACCTCTTACCAAAATGGAAATTGCTAAAATAATTGGTCTGTTGTCAAGTAAAACTTGTTATATAGATTTGCTCCCATCTTGGCTTATTAAGCTAAATCTCCCAATTTTGTTACCAACCATTACCAGAATTGTCAATAACTCTCTTTTATTTAGTGTTTTTCCCACTACTGTACTCTTAAACAATCTATTATTACGCCAGTTCTTAATAAAACCACTTTAGAACATAATGCTTTAACGAGTTACCGGCCCGTTGCGAATATCAAATTTATTGGTAAAGTTATTGAAAAGGCTGCTTCATATCAAGTAATTGACAAATCTTGATGAAATATTCCAAAGTGCGTATAAGAGTCACCACAGTACGGAGACTGCCCTCCTTCAGGTGAGGGGTAACATTTTACATTCTCTTGATAGAAATAAGGCAGTGTTGCTGGTCTTGCTTGATATGTCTGCAGCCTTTGATACCATCTCACACTCTATTCTAATAAGTAGACTGGAGTGTGGATTTGGTATCACTGGCACTGCTATTACTTGGTTTAGATCCTTTCTTCAAGACGTTGTATGCAAGTTTCCATTAATGATGTTTTTTCTGAGCAACATATTATAAATTAATCTGTGCCACAAAGTTTAATTGTGGGACCATTGGAGTTCATAATGTACACCCATCCCATTGGTGATATCATCAGGCAGTATAATGTTCAATTTCACCTATATGCTGATGACAACTTTTTCGTGAGTTTGATCCCAAAGATGCTGGTGACTGAACATGTCCTTTAAAGCTTTCAGACTGTGGATGTCACAGAACATGTTGTAATTAAATTAAGAAAACACAGAATTTATGGTCATTACCTTGCCACACATAGGATCCCTGCCAACAATTAAGTTAAAGCTTGGTGATGCTTCCTATTCTTAGATCATCATCTGTAAGGAACCTGGGCATCATTTTTGATTCCACCATGAGCATGTCTGAGCATATAAATAGTGATTGTGAAAGTGTTAACTTTCAAATTTTCATATTCGGAATTTGTGGAGAATTCATAGACCTTGTCACCATGCAGTGAGGGCCTTGGTCCTGTCACGCATTGATTATGCCAATTCGTTAGTATATGGTGCTAAGGAAAGTGATGTTAGGCGACTTCAGGGCCTTCAAAATAAAGCTGTGCGTTTGGTGTTTTCTTGCGGACGCGATTGGCGCTCTTCCCAGCTTCTGTGTACTCTACACTGGCTGCCGGTTAAGGACAGGATTAGGTACAAAATCCTTTTGTATGTTTTAAAATCTCTGCATGGTGAGGCTCCCAGCTATCTGATTGATTTTCTTTCTTTGTATAATGCTCCTCTAAGTTATGTTGATGGTTTGAGACGTAGACTCCGCTCCTCATCTGATACCACCAGACTCATGATTCCACGCTCAAAGAGTAAAACTGGTGATAAATCTTTTCAATGTTATTGGTCCCAGTCTCTGGAACCAGCTGCCTGTGGGTGGTATTCGTGTGGCGGTTTCCGTCTCGGTCTTCAAAGGTCTCATGTAATATATTTATTTACTGCACAGTAAGTTTTGTATGTTTTGCTTGTGTTTGGGATTGGTGTTTGTTTTTATTGTGTAGTTTATATTTGTTTCTGTAAAGCGCTGTGATCTTTTGTAGAGCGCTCAAAACAAAGTAACAATAATTATAATAATAATAATCTCATCAAGAAAAGTACCCTATTGTTTCTCTGGAGGTCCAAGGTCACTTGAGATCAGCAGAGCTCAAAGTTGGAAACCTTGTAAACATGATAATTCAAAGGCCTTATGGTGGGTGAATTTCATATTTAGTACATGGATGCACCTTCTTGAGTAGAAGGACCTTTTAGTTTTCTACGGAGACCAAATGTCATTTGAGGTCAACAAAGGTCAAAGTCTGAAAACTGTTAACATGATATCACTCCAAAAGCAAACCTTGAATGAAATTCATATTGGGCATGTAAGAACCCTATTGTTTTCTGCAGGGGTCAAAGGTCATTTGAGTTCACCAGATGTTTAGTTTAGTTTAGAGACTAAAGGATCAGGAAGCCATACAGTAGCTTTTTGAGACTTTATCTGTGTTTGATCGTGGATGAACACAGGCTTATTTCAAGCCTTCTCTTTTCGATAAGTGTTCAGAGGATAACGAGACAGATATGTGAATTTGCTCACACTGTTATCTTAATGGAGAAATAAACCTTTTCTGCTAAGAGAATACCGTTTTGCAGTACGATCTTTTCGACAGAAGCAACACAAGTGCTTGAAAACATTTCTTTCAACCTTAAAAATTGATTTAATTGTCACCCATGGCATTCGCCATATTTTTTAAATTCCGGCAGTTCCTGCTTTGCTTTGTGACATAAGCGAGCCACATATCACATTTAAACACTTTTGAACTAACATTTCCTATGGGCCGTTCATGATAACTAATTTCACATAGTTATTTCACAGAGGGTGTAAGAATATTAGTCTTTACTATGAGGTCACTGAAAAGTCCCAGGGTTTATTTCTCCTTTAAGTAAATAGATACAAAGCCAGCAGCTTCTTGAAAGTAAACAGGAAATACAGCCTAGATTTACAGTAACACTTCATTGTACACAGACAACACTTTTGTCACTTTCATTAAACGAAGTAGTATCTTCATTCATATACCGTGATGTATGGGACCAGAGAAAGTTGCTAAATTGTTAAAGTAAAATTGTGCTTATAACTCTCTGAATGTAGAAGTGGAACAAATTCCACTATGTGACTAGAATGAATTTTACATACATAGCAATCATGTGGCACAGTATTAACTAAAAATATTCTTTCATTTTTTATGTAATAATGTTTTATACATGAAATAAGAAAAAAAAAAAGTGACGTATTTGACAGAAAAATGGAAAGAAGAAAAAAAAATTCAATATTTTGCCCGTAACATACAATGTTCTTCAAAAACTCTTCAAAAATGCTCTTCAAAAACAAAATACTATAGTTCTTCATTCAAGAACAAATTAGTGAACCAGGCTCATACTTCTAGCTAAACAACACTATCCTGCTATCTTCTGGCACATTATCAATGAAAAATATTATTTAGTTCTTATGTTATTACAGGAAATATGAAAAAAAAGTGAGACATCTGACGTATGGGACATGTGACGTCTGGGACATTTTTTATAAGGAAGTTTTTCTTGAAAAGGAATGTTTTTGTCTAACTTTTTATGTCAAATAAAAGTAATTATATTTTTGGAGAATTTTTTAATTTTTTATAAGGAAGTTTTTCTTGAAAAGGAATGTTTTTGTCTAACTTTTATGTCTAATAAGAATGTTTGGTACAAATAAACACAGCAACACAACTTGAGCACCAAAATGGAGCATTCATATGAATGGTTTGTATGTTGTTAGTGCAAAATTTAAAAAGAAATGATGCTTTTGCCCGTAATATTGGATATATACTGTAGTACCTCTTCAAACACAAAATATGTAGTTCATCATTCAAGAAAAAATTTGTCAACTAAAACAAATTATTTTTATCTCAACAACACTGGAGAATTTTTTATTTTTATGAATGGATGGGAAGATGGGGTGGGGTGGGTAGGAGGAATGCTAATATCTATCTTTATGAATCAATGTTAGCATTCAGGTTGAAGGCATAAAATAACATGGTGAAGTAATTTACTTTAGAAAAGTCTGAGCCATGGCAAATTAAAATAAAACTCTTAATTAACCATAAATGTACCCTGAAATTGAACTTAGACTCCACATATATTTAAATCGTCCTCACTGAGTCTAAGGATTTGTAATTTCATTTTCATATTGTTTATTCCAGTATGAAACAAAATATACAGTAATATACAGGCATACAATGCATAAAGAAAAATAGACAAATTATAACAATTGACATCATGAAATGTACAAGCGGATATTAGTTTAGACAGGTACAACGTAGTCTGTAAGAAAGATTTTCTTGAAGAAAGATTGGAGCACCATAAAATGAAAGAACATTTGAAAATTTGGGGTTACTAATGCTGTGATTGGCAAAGTTGTCACATGTAATCTGCAGAAAACGGTTGATAACATAACTGCCTGAATATCAGACGGGTTGCTGCTGAAAATATTTCTTTCCAATCGCACATTGTTGAATCAAGTTGAACAGTATCTTGCCAAGGCTTATCATTCAATTGTTTAGATGTCCAACATATCAGACTACCAGTGCTGAAAAATTTGAAAATATATACAGCTTTGCCAATTCCCTACAAGTAACATCATTTCTTTATCATTTGTTTTGTTTTCATGTGATATCGTCACAGCATTTACATCTATTTGGCTATCTGGATGGTTTAATTTAGTTGGAAGATTTTAAAACCATTTTTTGAATGCTTTTCAAGCTATTATGAACTGATGGTTGTGGGCATGGTAAAATCTGGTGTATTATTAACTTTGTGGTCAATTGAGAAAGACTTGATGACTGCATGCTGCAATGTTGTAAAAGTGTTCACTGGTAAAAGTGTATTATCTTTAAAAACAAATATGTCTCTTGTGAGTATTGTGCCATTCAGTGGTTTCAGTGATATTAAGTAGTTCATTGTCAGCTCTGTAATCAGTGTGGCTGGTACAGACAGACATAGACATCACATTTAGTCAATTTTGCAAAATGTCTTTGACAATCACTGCATTATACACATTAGCCCACAGCTTGTCAGCTTTATTGTGAAGAACTGCTCACCATACCGTTCCCTTAACCATACAAACCCAATGTGTGGGAGGCTAACTATTCAGGGATTATCACATGACATGTACAAGTGTATGATTTATACTGTCACTATAGTTAAAATTGGTTAGGACAGATTCACCTGCAAGATTCAGAAGGATAAATGCACAGGAATATTGTTTGCTAACAGACAATATTTCCAATACGTCACGATGTGTCCCATACATCACATTTGTAAATTAATTATGTAATTAGTATGAATCATAATTTCGAAACAAATTGTATTTGTTTTGATAACCTTTAATGTAAATTAGAACATAATATCTTTGAAATATATCAGGTATATCCTTGTCAAAACTTAAAAAAAAGATAAAAAGCTACGGACAAATGTGACGTATGGGACATTCGGCAGTGGAAATGATCTAATTAGCATCATTAAATTAATTAACCAACTTTAAGCAATTGTCAAAAGTTTGCAAAGAATGGGTCAATGAATTGCCAAATGAGAAATTAAAACAATTGAATGTACTACTGTAGCTTACTCATCAAGATATAAATGTCCCATACGTCACACTCCTTTAATTAATTATGCAAATTATGCACAAATCATTCGTTACTACACATATTCCGTTAAATCTCTTAAGGGAATCAAAAAATACCAATAATTACATATTTTAAGGATTTTTTGAAATTTTAGGTTCAAAGGAGACAACAGCTTAGACTTGCCCAGATATATACTGCAGTAAAACACAATTAGTTGTAGGCCCCATGATTCACCTGAATGGGCATTTTACTGGCCGAAATCTGGTGTTCTATTCACAAAACCTACACATCTCTCCTTCAGTATGTATACATATTGCTGTTCTATTCACCAAACCTACACATCTCTCCTACAGTATACATATTGGTTATTAACTCTTAGTTACTTTTCTACATTCTTTTTGGACAAGTAAATTTGCTGTTTGAACAAAACGAAAAGTTAGTCCTGGTTTCCCGAGGGAGAACGAGAAAAATCCTTAAAAATTTGCTCTGATCTTGAAGAGAGGTAGAGAAGTGTGACTGTCTGAAATATGTGTGTAAAAAAAACACATTGCCATTCATTATTACATGATATAACTCAGCTAGAAACAGAATGTACACACCACTGGACAGCATTACATCTAGATTTATATTGTGCGTCATTTGCCTTTACTAAGTGTGTGCTTTTGCTATTGAATAATATTGAAACTTTATGGTGATAAGGCAGTCTTCCAGTTTTTTTATCTTCTTGTATCCATCAAAAAAATGACATTTTCGTAAAGATAAACAATAACACACACATTTTATAGTTGTCAGGATTATTTGTAATCATCTGGAAGTGACGCGGTAGATTAACGTTATCCAAGTTAATGCAGCATGTTGAATTTGATCAATAATTTTGGGCATCTTTAACCAAATCTAAGGAGTCTTCTAGTCAAAATGAGAAATTACGGTGTCCGGATTTGCTTTACGTGGCAAGCATGAACTAACAAGAATACTCAATTCTAAACCATATTGGTTGCCCAGGCACCTGCTGATATAGTTCTTTTAATGTGTAAAATTTGAGTGATTAACAAATTTTTCACCAAGTCTTTAGACTGTTTGATACAAAAGTTGACTTCTCAAGCTAATGAAGTACAGTAGGCTAATTTAAATTTTTACCAAAAGCAATAGGCGTAGGAGCCCAATTTGATTTGGGGGGGCTGTAACGACTTGCCCGAAAAATATAACCAACATTTTTCGCGCACTCTGTGTGCTTTCAACATGTTAATGTGCATATCGTATTGGCATGCATCAGTTATTACATCACATGCCAATTACATACAATCTTTTGCCCTGTTATTACCCTTCCATATTGGTTATATTTATTGAAAGGTCGTTACAATAATAATGATAATATTAGTTTAACCATTGAAAAACACATTCAAAGTTTTTTTTCTTTCAGTAGGTGCCCGAAAAATTCTCAGCATATTGCCCGAATTTTCACGAAAATATTTGGTTGGGGGGCTGCAGCCCCCTCCCCCCCCGCCTCCTACGCCTATGCCAAAAGCAATGCAAATAGCTCGATTATTCAAGTCCAGGGCTCTTTATGCATTCACCTGTTCTGACAGAATCCTGGGATTTGCTTTGGTTTTGGATAAGCTGTTACATCAGCCAGAAGTGGTGGGTGTTGAGGGTTGACGGTTAAGTGACAATGTACATATTTACAGATTTGAACTTAATTGTTATTAGCAATAGGCCGAACCGAAATGCACTCAATCTGTTGCAGATATTGATAGGAATCTCTTTCATACAGTAGTATAATTAATATTAATATTTTATCATTTCGATGGCTACATATTAACTTTAATTCCATCCTATGCATGATAATATCTTTATCTAAAAAGTACATCTGACCTCAGTGAAATGAAGTATTTAAGAATAATTTACTGGATGGGGAAGCTTTATAATTATATTTCAGGTTTTTTTAAAACTTATTTTATAAAACAACTGGTTAGCAACTTATTTCCTAAATTAAATTCAGATGAACTTAAAACCCTGGCAGTTTGGAAAGTTTGAGTAGTTTTCTGACTTTCAATCATACTTCTTGTATTATTACCAAAACGTTGCAGGATTGTCAACTATCATTTTTAATTTTTACAATAATGTCACAAATGCATTAGGATATTGAGAAAAAGACCTGGCGTAACTGCTTAAAAACACAAATCTGTTTTTGTTTATTAGTTTTGGATGGGCACTTGTTACCATGCTACTAAATATTTAATGTTGTTAGTAATCAAATATATATATAGATGTATATATATATATATATTAAAATTATAGAAAGTTACTGGTTAGATCTGAGAGTTGATATTGGCTATTTTTAATAAAGAACTGTCTTTCAATATATAACATTGGAAGAAGGTAACATGTACACGTGTACAACAGACACTAGTGTAATAAGCACTTTTTTCCTGTCTCTCAAAACAGGTTAATATTTTATAATTCAGTGTCTTAATTCACTGACAAAATTAGCTTAATTCATCCCAAATCTTATATGCAAATGATATCTATATGTTACATAACAGTAGTGCATGTGTTCAGGAGTATATGTTATGATGGTAGTAATTAAGGGAGCCAATCACAATATATTTTGTATTCATGTACTATTAGTTATTGCATGGTTGATTAGGTGCACTTTCTAGACACCAAATCAGCTTGAAATAATGTCAATTTTTATGTAACTCTTTATGAAAGATATCTTTAATACGTTTAGTGATATATATATTATAAACTTGAACACTATAATATTTAATGTAAAACACTAACAGTTATTATGTCTTTAATAAAAATAGGTATAGAGGTATAATGCACAGAAGGATTTAGTTATCATTCATGTGATGTGTTGATCTACTATAGTTTTTTTCTGTTCTAGATTGGCTAATGGTAGATAACTAGTTCTGTCATTCAACTTTCCTTTAAATACTGAATGAGTTTCTCCTGGCAGATATCAACAATTAAAAAAATTAAGAAATTGCTGATAATTAATTTACCTTCTTTGTAAAGCGCCTTGATCAGTGACTTTTGTTTACTGATTTGGTTCTATATAAGTCTCATTTATTATTATTATTATTATGATTATTATGTTTAGTTTAGTAGAAAAAAGGATCAGGAGGGACACCTAAGTCCCCATCAAGGACCCTATAGAGAGAGAAAAAAAACTGAAGACACAAACACTCAGACCCGATTACAAAGCTTAAAGTGCTTGTCCAAAGCATTCTTAAACCCATTGACACTACCTGCAAGTACAACTTTCTCAGACAAACCGTTCCACTCATTCACAACCCTATAAGAAAAAAAATCGAATGTTAATCCTACTTTGTGTTTTACTTCATCATTTCCATTGAAAGTTTAGAAGGCAACAAACGACATAAATTATGACGTGAGCTTACTAGCATGGAGTTGTCATCGAAAAAGTCTTGGTTAATAAAATAAAAATAAAATAAAACTGTTAGCAAACTGCTTATCCACTAGAGAGCCTGTGTAGGAGAATGTGTTAAAGTAACTTACTTTTACACATTAATAAAATCGAGTCTAGAAACTACTTCAGCATTTTGCATGAGTGTGATTATATTTTATCATAAAGTACAAAGTTGGTAAATTGAATACCACAGGCCTTCTTATCTACCTGGATATTATTATCTCAATAACAAAATGTCGAGATACATTCTTCTGGGTCTACATAATTTAAGTTTATAATAAGTTACATCGATCTCGCACGCAGTGGCCCCTGGATCAGTAGTCAGTGTTTTCCCTAATAACACCGGTACCTGTAGATACTTCCTACATGCAATAACAAATCTACAACGCTTATCATACCCGCATATACAAAGATTTCGGTGTTAACCATGACTGCTGACAGTTTGTGTGTGTATTGATGACAATTGCTCAGACAAGTATGAAGTATATCTCTGCATGAAAGAAGCTGCGAGTACTGCATTTTGACGTGTTTTACTTCAATTTTGTTATTTTGCTCTCCTGGATCGAAGAGGTGATAGAGAAAGCTTAAAATACAGAGCTACAAAACATCTGCGGCGATCAAAGGTTAAATACCAGGCTACTTTGACTCACTAAATTGGACCAAACGTTAAGCCTACTGTGGCCTGTAGGAAAAGGGTAGGACTTAGTACAATACTAGTATAGTAGTACTAGTATAGCCTAGTCTTGTGATATGAAATCGTATTGGCTTTGTACACCGTAAAACTTGTAAGAACTAAGATATAACTTGTGACTGTACGGAGTCGGTCAGTTACTTTGACTTTGAGCCTATCCAAAAGTAGAGAAGTTCATGATGCCAATGTTGGGACTAGGCTAACTTGGGTTTCCGGTACATTCAGGCTAGCCCAAGTCTGTTAGTCTTTCTCTCTTATTACTTTAGCTAGGCCCTAGGACTCCGGTCGGACTATCTATGCATAAAGTTAGGGCCTAGCCCTATTCAAACCTAAGCATAGCCTAACGGGTAATGGCCTAACTTAAAGACTTGAGTGGGCAGAACACAACAACAGGTTGACAATAGTCTGGTCGCCTAGTTTGTTTAGGCCAAAACATTAGTATGGTAGAGAGGCTGTGCTGAGCCAAATTGATCTTAAAGTCTCAATGTGTGTTTGCCAAATTTTAACTTTGACCTTGCCAGCTTACTGCCTTGAAAGCTCAGTGAAATTAACACCGTTCTAGGCAATTTTCATATTAATATTGATTATTTTTATTGAGTTATCTGTCGTTAAACATTTTGAGCTGAATAAAATTCGCCAGATATATTAACAAGTCTGTGGATTCTACAAATTCAATCAAAATTTGCAAGCCCTGCCCAACAGATCATGTGCCAATCAAATCTCTCTGTTTTGTTTACGACCGTTAGGCGGCTTAGGCCTTCATATGACTACGGTAAATTGTTCGCCCCTTAAGGGCAACAGAAAATAAATTTCTTTCTTTCGATTGCAACAGCTTTTTTCAATTAAACCTGCCTGGTCAGAGTGCATTTAGACTAAGAAACATTGAATCTGCTTCGGAAATTTGTTTTCCGAAATTCATCAGCAAACACGTATTGAGACTTTAAATGTTTGCCATAACTCATGAGGAATATATTGTAACATGGTTTGCACAGGCCTTGTTTACTTAAAGTCAAAGGCGTGGTTCAGTGGTTAGAGTTTCCACCTTACAATCCTTAGGTTTCAGGACCATATTTCCACCAGGAGCGAGATTCTCTTGACCTTTTAAAAAATCGCTTCAGTGGTGGTGTGCGGAGTCTTCCATGGATTTGGTATTTC
>JAAAKB020232784.1:0-11367 GCA_010014835.2 Apostichopus leukothele | reverse complement strand
TACTACAGTAGCTCAGAAACGACATGACGACATGACCTGTACATAGGCATAGGATTGTCTAGTTACTACAGTAGCTCAGAAACGACATGACGACATGACCTGTACATAGGCATAGGATTGTCTAGTTACTACAGTAGCTCTGCGTGGTATCCAGCTTCTTCAGCTAGGAGAAAACTCGATGGATGTGTACGGTACACTATCACTAATCATGCCTTTTCTTCTGCTTCTTCCCATTAACCTCGTTAGTTGACCAAACTCTTGCAATTTTATAACACTACCGCTCTGTTTTCTAAACTTGGAAAATTTCCTTCTTTTAGAAGGAAGAAACTTAAATCTATAACATGCTTTAGAAAAGTGTACTGTGCCACAATGTGATACCATTTGTTCCAGGTTTTATGGGTCTTTGGGGCTAATATTCAACTGAATTATTAGAATTAAAAGAATTATTACAAGCTATTTCAAGGCAAGAAAATTCTAGTCGTCCATCCCGTGCTATATACTTTCTATTATCAGTTTCCATAGCAGCAACGTTGTTTTTGTTTTTTCAGGAAGAATAAAATATCATGGAAGATACATCACTGATTACTTTATGTGTAAATTTATTTACAGTGGACACCCCTTGGACAACCTACTTTGAGCTTGCTTGATTTGTTCGTGACGAGACTCACACCAACCGACCACTCCGAATAATCAACTGTTTCATAAATTCATATTTGACAGTACTTACAGACGTCCCAAAATTAAATAGCAAACTAAAACTTACCTGCAACAAATCGACTCAGTAATAGCATGTTGGCAGTTGAACTCATAAAATACAAGAGGTTACCTGTAAATAGTGAGAAGGAAAGAGACAACCAGATAAGAAAATCTAAATACAATTTAAAAAAAATACAGCTCAATCTGCTAATCAACTAAATGATGCACAAACTCAACAAAGCTAGGACAACATTTTGAGCATTATAAAGGTATTAATTTTTGACATACAGTTACTTGCAACTTTTCAACAGTGAGAAATGTGTATGACTACCGTTTATATGTATTGTATATGACTCTGGCTTTCCGATTTGGAATTGCAGTCCGGAATGTTAACTTTCTTTTCAGAAGTAGTTTTGTTTATTGACAATAGGCTGTAAATACATATAAACAGAACCTCAGAATACAGGTCATAAACTGGTTCTACTGTAAGTCCAGGTTTGATTTCTATACTGGACTTGAAGTGAAAGTGGCAAAGTATGAAAAGTACAAAAATTAATTGCAAAGATAAAGCAAGTGTATGTGAATGGGTAACAATATCTTTGGGATGGTCTATTTTGGCATAATGCCTTCTTTGGGAAAAATTTGGTCGGAAAACTGAATAGTTCTCTTGCATCTTGACTTTTCCATTAATTCATTGTTTTCTGTTGTTTTAAAGGGGTAGGGCACAGCATAACATTGTCTCTACCTACAGGATTAAGCTGTTGATAAAGTGCAAAACAAAATCATGCATTATTTTAAGAGCATTAGTTACATAAAAGGGAGACTGTATGACTAAAACAACATCCCACATTTATGCTTATATTATACATAAAATACCTGAATAATATATGCATAAATTATGCCTCTGGCGGCTCTTTAATGTTTATTTTGCCCAAATATTTATCTCAAATGATGCAGGTCATTCTATAAATAGGAAGTACAAAATAGTGGCATAATTACAGGCCTTGTCTTTTGAGGCATGAGAATGCAATTAGCTTGCCATTAGCTCGCCATTAGCTTGCCATTGCATGCCTAAAATGACTGTGACAAGTGCAAGCAGTAAAACAAAATAAAAAATTACATAAGATAAAGCAGAAATATTTTATTTTTGCATTCATCAACTCATGCAATGTTTGGATTGGTCTTACATGCATGATTTACACATACAAACAGAAAATGTTATAACATTGTACGATATATATGTACCCTACACCAAATGTCAACAGCACACCTTTAAGGACTGAAATTTTTAGCACAGCTACAGCGCCCTCGAGATTTCTGGAGGAGTGCAATTTTGAGTCCGCCTGGAATTTTTAAAAAATAAGGCCTGGTAATATTTACAAATGTTCTGCGTAACTATTACCTTTGTGTCAATAAAGCAATACATAATTTGAGTTTGTTTAAAAATGCCAGACGACTTCATTTCTTAGCTTATCGGTAACTAACTTTTTCTGTTTAAATTTAACTTATTATTACCCCGGCCCTCCCCCTTAGTTACTTACCGTACAGTACAGTGTGCTTTTTTAATACAGTAAAGGTGACACCCAAACTTTCAAGATCAATGGAATGACCTCCTATATGACACACAATAAATACCTCCTCTCTTCCTCACAGCCTCAACATATTACGTTTCTGAACCAACTTACCTGCAATTTCAAAGCAGTTGGCGACTAACAACATGACTTTGGTTTTGCGTAATTTGTCATGACAAATACCAAAGAACGGCGCTACCAGAAGACCAGATAAGCTGAAAGATGCTAGGATCAGTCCAAAGTAAAACGGTATGTCCGAGAGTGTTGTCACATACAAGTTAAGGGTTGGCAAAATAACCGCTGAAATAGCAATATAGAGGAGAATTCTTGTTGAATAACAATCAGTCTTGAACACTGGTACTAAAGTTTTCACAAAAGTACAGTAATATGATATTCAATAAAGCCAGGTGCAGGAAATACAGGAAATAACATCAGGTACAGGAAATACAGACGGTAATAATGCAACCCTGTAAACGGCTGATCTATAAAGAAAGTTCACAGGAACGTGCTGTAACCCAGAACAGTAACTTAATTTGAACCTTCTCCTGAGAACAAATACATCAATTACATAAATATGTTGTTTTTTCTCTCCTTAAGTATTCATCAGCCTACCTCAGAGATGTAAACAATATTCTTTAACTAACTAAGAAACATGTACCAAATCCACCCAAGAGAGTGGGTGGAGCCAGGGGTTGTGGACCAGGAGGCACGGCGCTAAAACCCTAGGGACCAAGTTACTGTAGTATGGAGCCAGAGGTTGTGGACCAGGAGGCATGGCGCTGAAACCCTACCAAGTTGACAGAGTACTGTGACAAACAACTCTGTCATTTCGTTAATTATCTGTGATGTCACAGAACCACTACGATCAGGGAACCTGTTCATCTTTTGAAGGTAAAATGCATTTAAAACAGTCATAGAAATTGAAACCAATGCCATCATTAGATCATGATAAAAGCTTCAAAAGTTTATTTTCAGCAATTTTCAAAACCCACCTCCATCAAAGCAAATAAACGTTGCAAGTAAAATTAGGACAAACATAACAAATAGAAGCGCATGTGGCTCGATGTCATATTTAGACTCGATCGATTCTTCAGCATAGTGTGTGAAGGGTCATTTAATCTGTGATATATATCTGCTAAAATGTAACTGAGATTTTCCTTAGCCGTTTGGTGAAGTCGTTCGTGAATGACGGCAATCTCTATCACATAGGCCAAAATGATGGTGGTTGGATTTTTGTCTCCTTAAATTCAACCACAGAAAACATTGAATTGATTGCTGAGCCTGAACATAATCTATCCATGTGCACATTGTGCAGTTTTGTACGCATGGGTACGAGAAAACTCCTGGGCAAAGGAAACAAAAGCTTGTGGATAACTTTCCTTATAATATTGAAACCAACTCTGCAACACAATAGCTAGTGTACACACATAATTGCAGTCATTTCAGATGTAAGGGCGAAAGACTCGTGATTTTCTTATCAAAGTTATCACACTAAAAGAATCTTGAACCTGCTGTACATACTGTATTTCCTTGTCATTTTTTTTTAGATTTTTTGTATAACAGCTCTATATGTGTATAATACATAACAGACAAGTTCTTCCGGCTTTCAAGACAAATGCAGTTTGTGGTTCCACAGGTCTACTCGATATATATCCCACTTAGGCCTACTCAATATTCCCATCAAGTGGCTTTATAAAGGTGTAATATTATTAAAAGTACCAGCTCTATATGTGTATAATACATAACATACAAGTTCTTCCGGCTTTCATGACAAATTCAGTTTGTGGTTCCACAGGTCTACTTGATATATCCCACTTAGGCCTACTCAATATTCCCATCAAGTGGCTTTATAAAGGTGTAATATTACTGAAAGTACCAGCTCTATATGTGTGTGTATAATACATACCAGACAAGTTCTTCCGGCTTTCATTCCCCAAAACATAAAATGCAGGGAATGAAGCTAAGTACTGCATAGAGATAAATGGCTAGGCTGATAGCAGTTTGCTTATCAAACAAGAAATCTTTCTACACTATGTACAAGACAGAGAGGACATCAAAGGGGATCTCCGATGTTTCAAAAGAGGGCGCTGTTGTATCAGCCCCATATGCCCTGATCTGTACTCTTTAAGGATCTCTGAATTAATGTGAGATGATCGTATCAAAGCGCTCAAAAGCATGACGAGCTCGCATACTGACACAATTAGTGATTTGACTGTGTACGTAGGTTCCACAGTTTGCTGAGTTTCACCATTCACACTACAACCGATGCGGGGTATATACTTCATTTTGCCGAGTGGCGCACAGGTACAGTGCGTGTCAGTGCTGAATTTGTTGTCCGAGATAACCACGGTTAGGATATTACTGATACATTTTGAGGGACGACCAGTCTTGCTACTGTATAATATTGTAACATCACTGAAATGTACCTCCCACTGAAAACTTTAGTCCTGCTGGATGAATTCCTTTGCTGTTAAGATAAACACAGACTGTACATACATACTGCACTACACAGTAATGAACACATACTGTAATTGTGAATATGGTTGCATTTGCAGACTTCAGTTCTAATCGTTGATATCATGTGATGTTCAGTAATATTACTTTATGCTCTAATAATTCTAGTACCACCATTTCTTTTTCAGATCCACCAGACTTGTAGTGTGTGTAAACTGTACTCCTATGAAGTAGCCGGTACAATACATGGGTGTTTATTTTAATGTGGGGGGGGGGGGCAACTTGTGACATAGGCATCAAAAGTTCAAGTACATGTGTTCACAATAAGTTTAGGTTGTATTCGTGAAGTCATATAAACAGCAGAATAATGAAACAATGATAAGAATATAACTAGTATTTTTAGCTCAAAAACCATTTAGACAACAGCCCAAAATAGCACGTGTAACAAGGACATCAAATTAACCTGATCTTTTCAAGATCATTTATAGTAGATGCTACATATTCTGTCAAGACACCCTTCTTTTAGTAAGGTTTTGAAGATGGGTGAACTGGAAAACAAAAGTTGTTATCCTAGCAAACCTCAATTCTTAATCAAATCAATACATGTAGGTATTTTCTGCAAAATGACAATAATTGTGGATATTTGCCGACTGTAAAGTCATGTTTATAACTATACAAAGGAAAACATAATTTTGAATGATCACAAGTGATAAAAAACTTAGGAACTTTCGGTGGCCATCAAATTCCAGTACTGGTCCCTGTATAAAAGTAACACCCATACCTGTATGTACTCACCCTCATGGGTCACTACAGAAATTGTAGGTATATTACTGTATGCTCTAATTCTTGTACCATCATTACTAACTGTTTCTGAGTCATGTACATGTACCAGAATTGTAGTGTGTGTAATTACTCCTACTTAAGCATGGAGTAGCCTGTACATGGAATCACCCTCTGGGTCACTACAGAACCTGTAAGTACTTGGACAAGAGTTTGGAAATCTAGTTAAGTACCTTGAGGATCTATCTATATACTGGTACAAGACTAGAAGCGCTGGTATGCAGGCTTAGAGCCCAATTGTACCCCATAGGACTTCAGGCTCACGATACAAAGGGGGTGGTGACTTGTACTTGTACTCACAGTATTGTACTTTTCCCTACAAGTCTACTCTGTACATAACATCACATGATAACCATTACACTGTACTCTACGGCTTTAGTAATCGTAATATATTGATAGTGGACAATGTCATCATAGAGAGCTCACCACATAGCCTCATGCTTGTAGCCTTCTTGGCAAACTTTGATCTTTTAAATAAACAATTAACAAGCTATTTGTCAACACAGTTTAATTGACTGTTGCAACCTAATGGCAAAGTACAACTCAGATACCGTTGATTAAAATCCCTGAAATATTCAACTTATTTTGGCTTTTTTTCATAAATTCTTCATGCTTTCAAAGTTGCTGAACTTGAAAACTTCTGTTCAGAATCATGTGCTTTTCTTGTACATACTGTAAGTTACAATTGAATTGGTCTTTCAGACTTATCTCTCCTCCATAGTGACCAAAACCTCAACTCTTTGACTGAATAGGGTGCACCTGTACATCATTCCATACAGGTCTGGTGTTATACAGTATTGTTGTACGTTACTATATATAGTATTGTTGTACGGTATACAGTATTGTTGTACGGTAACTACATACAGTATTGTTGCACAGTACTACATACAGTATTGTTGCACAGTACTACATACAGTATTGTTGCACAGTACTACATACAGTATTGTTGTACGGTACTATATACAGTATTGTTGTACGGTACTATATACAGTATTGTTGCACAGTACTACATGCAGTATTATTGCACGGTACTACATACAGTATTGTTGTACGGTACTATATATAGTATTGTTGTACGGTATACAGTATTATTGCACAGTACTACATGCAGTATTATTGCACAGTACTACATACAGTATTGTTGTACGGTACTACAGTATTGTTGCACGGTACTACATACAGTATTGTTGTATGGTACTATGTATTGTTGTACGGTACTATATACAGTATTGTTGTACTGTACTATGTATTGTTGTACGGTTCTGTATACAGTATTGTTGTATGGTACTATGCAGTATTGCTGTACGGTACTATATGCAGTATTGTTGTACTGTACTACCATACAGTTTTGATCTACTAGTAAAGACCTCCCTCAATGTAAATCTACATTAATAGAGAGAGAGACAAAACGAAAGTTACTGTAGAACTTGGTGTGAAAATGTCTTTTGAAGGGATGAACGACTGCCTAGATTCTGAAACTTTTGTATTTATTCTACTGTTCTAATTAAGCAACATATCCAAAAGATATGCCATAGTATAACTGTACTGTGATGTGTGCCTAAATTTTACTGTACTATATGTATTCAACTAGCAGTGCAATATTAAAACCTCTACAGGATACACACAGTAAACTAACGTAACTGTGAAATTCATTTCACTTTCAATTACAACAAAGTTGAATGGGTCGTGTGACAGAACAGACAGATCTCACTAGTACATGGTGATCATGAAAAAGGTCAAGCTGAAAATGGGGAATCATTTAGCTTCATCTCCAAACTTACACACAGTGTTTACTAATACCTCCATAATTACTGAAAAAAGTTTTGATTACAGAATAACCTACTGTTCACAGGAAGGACAAGCTCTTGTTCAGACGAATTGAATCAACTAACTTCGATCAGAAGTTATGATACATTTGCGATGCTAATAGCACAATTTTTAAGCACAATGTTGATACATGAGATCTCATCAGTACTCTGAATTTGTTCCAGTGTGGTCTAAATTTGTGTTCATGTTCGACTGTATAACTTCATTCATGGATTGACACTAGAATGAGATTTTATACTTGGTCTTGAGTCACACTGCCTAAAGTTGCACATGGGTTACAATTTACTTAGTAATGCTGGTAAATAGATGAAATCATCATAACATTAAAATGTAAATGAATGACTGAATGAACAAATGAACTGAGGTTGCTGTAGTGAAGAAAACAATGAATGAGTGAACGAACGAACGAACAAACAAACGAACGAACGAACGAACAAACAAAACAAACGAACGAACGAACGGACTGACCAAACAATGCAAGTGCTAAGAACAATAAACTGTTTCCTAGCTCAGTACTGTAGGTAAGTGTGATTCTAACACAGTAAGTAAAATAAGAGAATGGATGTTTGTTGAAAATAGAACTCTAGAAACTGAGGGTTTTAAGCACTTTGGACATGACCACTTAAAACAAAACAATTACAGTATATATATAGGTGAGACTGTGTTTGTTTATCTGCAATAAGAGCTCATACACAGTGTGCGTTGCAAGATGAAGAAGCTGGTCTACACCAACGAGTTCCTGTGTTCAAAGTCTAAGCAACCGATCTGCTTACTTAGAGCCGGCCACATAAATTGCTTTTAAGATAAAGGCAAAAGTTTACTGTATATAACTGACCAGGTCACATGTCAATGTATGAAAACCTAGTAGGTTCAAGTAAACTACTAAAATACCCCATAAAATGTTGAGCATTTGAGTCTTCAAGAGCTTCTTGAAAAGCAATTCAAAAGCTAGGTCACAACTGCCTACAGTAGTCGAGTTGGGTCGCAGTCAGTCGGGCAGTGTGCGGTCGGCTCATCAGTAACTGCCAACAGAAGACAAAGTTAACTCAATCTGTGTTGATAATGGATTGCAGCACTGAAATATGCTATACAGACCACTTTTCTTCAACTTTCAAATAAGGTTTACAATTTTATATATGAACACACATACCAGTAACAGAACTTACCTAGCCGTCAATTTTCCACTTGACATGACAACTGTCTTCAATAACTACAGTATACTTACCATATTCAATGCCTCCTAGCAAGAAAAATGTGAAAGATGTGATCAGGGTGCTCTTCTTCTTAAACTCCGGCGACATTATGAAAGCTTTTCAGTTTCGATATTTGCAAACTCCGAGATGACTATATTTATACCAGTATTTCCACAGTCCAGAGTATCGAGATTATTCGATTTGGCCAACTCCGAGATAACTATAATTTATACCAGTATTTCCACAGTCCAGAGTATCGAGATTATTCGATTTGGCAAACTCCGAGTTGACTATATTTATACCAGTATTTCCACCGGAGTCAAGAGGTAGCAACCAGAGTATCGAGACAGGTTATCATCCTACTGTACCATGATCTGTGAAGAGATGAAAAGAGATCAACTTTGAACACAACATTCAGAGCAATATTGTCACTTTGGGGAATTTTCAATAAAGTCTAGACCCATGGAAATATTTTGGAGGGTCCTGCAATTTTCCAGATGTGGAAAATTTGTAGTTTTCGGTGCTTGCGTTTGAAGATAGTTTAAACTATGTACATAACATAAGCTCTAGCTTTCATGCATTCTGAAAATAAATTCTGAGGTGGGCGGAGTGGGGGGAGGGAGTTTAGTGGGTCAGTGCTAAGTCATCGTGGAAGATCCTAGTTTCATGGACCTAAAAGTTTGCAGACCGCTGTTCCAGACTAACCCTAGACTAATACTTGACCAAATGTACACTGAGATATGAGAGCCATGAAAAAAGTTTGAGGTCTGTCAACATTCATGAGCTCCAAAGGTCAGCTCCACATTTTGAATACAATAAACAAGTTCAAAGTGCACTGTCTTTGTGTAACTTAGATACATAAAGTTAGCAATGAATGGGATATGGTAGATGCTTGACCTACTGTACACTTATTCAGATTACAGACCAGGATACAGGATCCTGATGATTAATACATCACGTTTAATCAATCTGTGGCATGGAATGTATTGTATATCTCTGTACTGCCCAACAAAGTTACAGTAGCTGCAGACCAACAAAGTTACAGTAGCTGCAGAGCAGGGAATGATTTACCCGGTGTCGCACATGGTCGCATCGCCGGTGTCACATCGCAACCCGGTGTCGCATCGCAAAATGATGTGCAAACTGGGCAAATTTGCAATACAATAGAGAAGATGCATACTAGTATTATTTAACACAGAAATCATAGTATTAATTTGCTATGCAATTGAGAAGACGCATAGTAGTATTTTTTAACACAGAAATCATAGTATTAATTTGCTATGCAATTGAGAAGACGGACGCATAGTAGTATTTTTTAACACAGAAATCATAGTATTAATTTGCTATGCAATTGAGAAGACGCATAGTAGTAGTATTTAACACAGAAACCATAGTATTAATTTGCTATGCAATTTAGAAGTTGCATAGTAGTGTTTCTTAACACAGAAACCATAGTATTAATTTGCTATGCAATTGAGAAGATACATAGTAGTATTCTTTAACACAGAAACCATAGTATTTTCTAAGTGACAAAGTTCGGAGTCTTCTGCACAAAATTGGAACACTACATTATTCCCTGTAGTGTAGCATGTGTCTGAAGAACTTTGCAAGCAAGATACAACCTTCTTTCCACAATCCCTCCCATTGCCTACATCTTTAAGACTACTTCTTTCTTCCAAATCCCCCCCCCACACCCATCACACCCCACCCATGGGAAAAGGGTACACCTGAGGAACATATTACTTCCTGTCTGTATAATTAAGCAGAGAGGAGATTTTCCGGTACCTGGGTCGTTGGTTACTGCTGTAGAATTTCAAAAGAAATCAATGTCATTCTAGCTACATTATTCCTCCCCTCAAGAGAAGACAATGGTAAAAGATATTGTTACCTAACTGTGTACAAGCAGTCATTTGAATGAATGGAGAGGATTAAAGAATTGTCTGGTGGAAGTTTTTGATACATTGTCTTTGTAGTTATTATTTTTCTCTTCTAACCATGTGAAAATTGTCCCCATTCAACGTTTTCTTCTGGTAGAAATCTGGTTTTCAAATTCACCAGTTTCTCACCAAAAGCACCGTTTGTTCGAACGAATCAATTTGGTGATTGACGTAGTGCAGGCAAATAGGCAAAACGAGCGACTTGAAGTTAGCACTCCTATTTCCGCAGCAAATGCACTCTCGTGTGTACACACACACAGGTGATTGCCTATTATATATAACGTACATATCGCCATAGGCGTAGGAGGCGGGGGCTGGGGCTGCCGCCCCCAACCAAATACTTTTGTGAAAACTCGGGCAATATGCTGAGAATTTTTCGGGCACCCACTGAAAGAAAAATAAATTGTAACGATGAAGCTAAAGGAAATCAATAGTTTAAAAAAATGTCCTTGGTAATTAAAATCAAGTTCTAAGCTTGCACGACACATTCGCCATTACTAATGTAAAAGCCTATATGATATATACATTAACATGTTCAGCGCGATTTGGTTATATATTTCGGGCAAGTCGTTACAGCCCCCTCAAATCAAACTGGGATCCTACGCCTATGCATATCGCGAATATATGCCTACTATACCATGCCCACAGTTGGTATATCGTACAAGTAGCGTTGCACATGCACTCTCACACTCAAACCACAGTTCATAACTGTTCTTCGAAATCGCTAAAATAAAATTCACGGATCAACTTTGCAGTAAAAGGAAACCTGAAAAGTTTTCGAAACACCGAAAGATAAAACTTGGCGGAATCGATGTCAGGGCAGAATGTAGTACCGAGAAGCTTAGGCTT
>JAAAKB020232673.1:0-11367 GCA_010014835.2 Apostichopus leukothele | reverse complement strand
GGCAATAAGCAATTTAGTTGAGTAATTTCTGTGGTTGTCCGGAGTAGGCATTGGAGTACAAAGACTCAAAAGGCAAAATTGAAGGAATTAAGAGAAAACAAATGTTGACACGTTAATTGTTAATGTCAGCCAAGCCAAGCTTGTACACAGTAGGCCTATGCAAATAGCAAAAGTAAGTATATATTCTCTTTAAGAGTTGTTACGCTGTTCAAATGATAAGAACCGCTGACCAAACGTTACAGACAGTAATCCCTCTATGTAATGAAAATGCTTTTAGATCAATTTTACATTAAATAATCTGTGCACAAACTTAGGAATTTGAAATCAGTTTCAACTGAAAATTGCTGAATGTTTAGACAGGAAAATGCAATTTTTATGTTCTTTATCATTATGAAACATTAGATGAGTAGTTCTCTCTTTTCATCAAGAACAAAATAATCTAAATCTGAATACTGTATCGCTTCATATATGCTCTTGTAAAAAGCACAGGGTAAAAAGTAACCGTAAATAACTTACGACTTTTGTTGCTGCTGCTCCAATTGCTCCATTTCACTTCTCCATAAAATGTCACTCTCAGTCTTGTTGAAGAAAAGTAATTTGATGCAACTGTAAATGGAAGGAAATATTTTGAATTAAACACTTAACAATTCTCCCCCCACCCACCATACCTTAAAACCAAAGAGTTTGTATAAATTTATCACTGCACCTATACCTCTGCTGAAGGTTCCCCCTCTGTGGTCTGGCTAATCAAACGGATCATTGGAGTGAGTCCTGTTCCCGCAGAGAGAAGAACCATGTCAGTACATTTTTCTTTAATCTGGATTCGTCAAAATTTCCTTCAAAGTCACTGATCTGAATGTTAGAAACTAGAATAAAAAATTAAAATTAAGGCATAATAAATAATAGCAAAAAAATAATAACAGCACTCTGTAGCCCACTTCCCTGGTGTCCCATCTGTCAACCAAACAAACGGTAACCCGCGACTGAATCCAACTGCATCACTTCTATGTGAACTCACACAATTGACAGTATTCCTTAGTATTACCACATATAAATGTTTCCATTAACCACACCGATTGAAACAACATGTATCATATCTTGATGTTAGACAGGTGATTTTGTGGTCTGATATTGTTTCTAATGAAGGTGTAAAGAGGTGACCTTCACATGATGTATATGGTCTGATATTGTTTCTCATGAAGGTGTAACTAGGTGATCTTCACATCATGTATGTGGTCTGATATTGTTTCTAATGAAGGTGTAATGAGGTGACCTTCACATGATGTATGTGGTCTGATATTGTTTCTAATGAAGGTGTAACGAGGGGATCTTCACATCTTGTATATGGTCTGATAATATTTCTAATGAAGGTGAAACGAGGTGATCTTTTCATGTAAAACTTTAAGATATGAAGCATTCTTTCACTTGTCTGCGTTTTCCCCTTACTACTGTAAGTTGAGACATTGTACTGAATATTTTATGTGACGTTGCATAGGACCGATACTTGATAAATTACTGTTGCTTTGTTGTAAATCAGCAGTTTTGCATTTAATTGGCAAAGTTCACTAAACTCAAATGAAGTACACTAGATATAAAAGGAAAGTGGTCAAATGTAAGGCACTTTCAAGATGAACAGTTACCTGTTTTGAGGTTTTCGATATGCCGTGTCAAGCGACCATCACTGTAAATTTTGATCATAAAATTCAGAAACCGTCCAGAGTGAGCCTGTTTGGTATGCTCATTGTTCTGTAAGGATGGAGTGATTACTGTGTAGGGTCTGTTGATTAGTGCACCTGCAGAGAAAATACCAGAACGAAAAAATTCAAGATTGCACAGTTATGATACATAAAGACAGAAAGTGGGTTCTCAAAATACCTCACACTACAAATGTGGCTCTCCTGTGTTCTAGTGAAGGGCACTGTCATATAGGCCTTCTGCAAATTTTCTGGAGAGCAAAATAAACTTTGGAGAATAAAGGATAGCTTTATCTTTAATTTATCTTTTTTTAAAGTGGTTTACTCCTGATGGAACATGTTAGATTCTTTAGTATATAACAGCACCCTCTGTTAACTTGTTTGAGACTGGTGTGTGCCAGTATCAATTCTCAACAATCCATGCTATAAGGGCAGTGTTGTTGTCTAGTGGATGGCTAGGATGGATATAGCAGTGTCCTCTGTTGACTTGTTTGAGACTGGTGTGTGCCAGTATCAATTCTTATTAATTCTCAACAATTCATGCTATTAGAGCAGGGCTGTTGTCTAGTGGATGGCATGGAACATTGTGCAACCTCTGTATAGACTTCTGTTTAAGAGCTAAGATAAGCCTTTTACTCTATATTGAAGATTGTGCAGAGTACCAGGAGAGATGGTCATTATAAGAACATTTGCTTACGGTGGGATATCTGTCCAAGCTGTCATTGGTCATGGTGGGGTCATGGTGGACATCAGGGCATACCTAAACCTTGGTAAGAACTGCATATCAATAAATATGCTGCTATGTATGGATTCCTGTTCAAAGTCTCAGTTACAACAAACATTCTCACATTTACTATGACTTCTCAGCAGGGCTGTATAAGGAAAACATTCACCTAGCGAGACTCTGCTACGTCCATCTTTCCAACTTCACTGATCTCCACACATATAATTAGCGCACCCATGCACGACTTACTTCTTAAAAGAATATTTCCATTAATGTAATAAAACATACCATCTACTTCCATTTGCAAATAGACATGGTATCCTGTTGGTACATGCATGACAGTACCCTCAGGGAGTTCACAGGTTATAACCTTTGTGTTGTGGTTAATTTGCATGATTTCATGAACCTTGCACTTTCTGAATATCAGTTCTGAAAAAAAGAACAAGATCAAAGATTAAAAGTGGTAAAGCAGCATTTACAGCATTGGGTCAACAATTCTGCCACACTTGGCTATTTCTCAAAATAAATATAAAAAACAACTTTGTAATTGATCAAGCAGAAGCACCCACCAACATATTCCACTGAATGAAGTTTACTGAGCAAGTAACTAATATTGGTTTCATTCACTTCTCTACATTTCATTGTCCAGATTAATTGTCATATAAGTATTAATTACATTTATTAAAACGTTTTAACTTTTTCTACTTCATTATTTCAATGAAAGTTGACTAGTCCAGCTCACAAAGTACAATTTCAGCGTTGAATGATGTCAATAACAAATTGTATAATTCAACACTGACATGTCTTCATTAAATACTATTCTGTACTAAAATCAGGAACATATCAAGTTCAGTTGAAAAATCAAAATAATGAAGAAATAGACTAGAGGATCAAAACTTGTCCAATTTCCCTTTTTGAATGCGTCACATTAATTATTTGAAAAGTGCCTGGGCAATTTTCAGAATGAAACTGAATCATGATACAATAGCTACTGAATTTTCATTTAACCCCTCTTTTTCTGACTAAATCTCAAAAAGGCTTGTTTCAAAATTGTCAGAACTCGACAACCATGTGGGAGAACTGCTTTCGTGCAGGAACCTGGTTTGACTCCACTTCAAGATGCAAACAAGCATACACAGAGATGGCTGCAGAGTTGAATAGGAAAATGTTTATCTGTCTTCCGAAGACAGAAATTTTGCAACATTTCCAACAACAAATATTGAAGAATCTTCAGTTGAGACATTAATATATACAAATATTTCATGCGCCATCATTCCTCAGTTTTCTTATCAAAGAGTGATATCAAACATACATAAAAAGCTGCCATTTCAATGGAAATTGATGGTAAAATGCTGAAAAATTGTCACAAATTAGATGATTTCCACTGGACATATTTAATGATGAATAGAAATTAACCTCTTTCGTTGACAAGCTGTAATTCATCGTTGTGATCCTTAGGCACTCCTAATTTTGTCCAGTGTCCTGGTTTAGTTTTCTTCAAGATGAAGTCAGCTCTGTTGACTGGTCCACTTCTCACTCTGACTGAAGGACAAAAACATGATATTACAGACCACTGATGACCTGAGACTGAGACCACAAAGCTAACTACAGTATGAAGGCTAGATCTACACAAGAAGAAAGCTAGGTCTACACAAGAATGAAAGGCTAGGTCAACACAATAATGAAAGGCTATATGGTCTACACAAGAAGGAAAGGCTATATGGCTACACAAGAAGGAAAGAAACGATAGGTCTACACAAGAATGAAAGGATAGGTCTACACAAGAAGGAAAGGATATACGGTCTACACAAGAAGGAAAGGATAGATCTACACAAGAAGGAAAGGATAGATCTACACAAGAATGAAAGCTAGGTCTACACAAGAATGAAAGGCTAGGTCTACACAAGAATGAAAGCTAGGTCTACAAGAATGAAAGGATAGGTCTACACAAGAATGACCTGTCGTAAGCCGACATGCAGCCACCCCATTACATTACTTTAGGTGGCATTAACTATCCAGGATAAAGTTCAAAGAAGGTGCTTGGACCAAGAACATGGCTACTTGGATTTACATTAAATGGAGGATTTTCATGGGAAAAAGACTATATGGGACAAATTTCCTTAGAGATGAAATATCTGAGATGATATTACAAACTCTGTGTTGCTGTGATCATTACCATTGTACCTATTTGCAGTAATATCTTGTGCATGCAAGTATTTGCAAGTAGACCTTAAACTTGGCCGTAGTTTCACAGTTTACCAAAAAAATCTCCCAACAGATAATCATAAAGACAAAAGGATATAGAATAATATCAAGTCTGTTAATTTTAAACCGGACGATACATTTTAGTATCTTTTACATGAGAAAGGACAACCTGAGGAAACTCTTTGAATAGTTTCTAAAGTGAAAACACAACAAGTCGAAACAAACAGGGGAATGTATTAAACGCAAATTGCAGTTTCCTACACCTACCTTGTATGTCTTTTTGTATCTCTGCTGAAAGATCTGCATCAATATAAGAAAGCAAGAAGTAACTTGGTTGCAAACACATGACTCCAATGAAAAACAGTAAAAGAAATAAAGCCAGCAAAATCATATCACTCACAGCAACTTAGACAGAAACACATTTAGACGCGGTTTTGACAGTAGAACCACTAGGATCAACTAACTTGAAACAACTCTAAAAACACAATTGTGTTGGGGAAAGTATGGTAGAAGTAGAAGAACCAGTCAGATTAGATAGCTTGAGTTAACTCTGGCAAAGATACTCTGAAGACTCTGAAGACAAAGAACTCTGGCAAAGATACTTTATGACTAAGGAAGGATAGTTTAGTCAGTAAAAACACATAGATCATATAACTAGTTTAATAGACAAAGACTCATTCATGAAAATAGGATGACTTCAGTAGTAGAACTAGTCAGATCAGATAACTCAAGCTAACTCTGGCAAAGAAACATTACGACTAGGCAAAACACGGTATAGGCAATAAACATAATTAAAAACAAAAATACACCGTTCAAGACTGGTTGAAATTTTTTTAAATTCCTTGACCATTAATTTTTACTTAGCCACTTTATGTTTTCTCAGATGAATACATTTTAAAGTTAATAAACAATATGAATCTTTCCCAAATTGGCAGACCCAGTTTTTAACATGTTGTAATGGGTGGCTTCTTCTTTGGTTTAGCTTCTAGCTTTGACCTTATGCTATGACCTAGCTTTGACCTGCATTATAACTCTTCTTTTTTTCTTTATTCACCAAAATCAATTTCATCACAAAAAAACTTACCGAGGCAAACTGTGTAAATGTGATCATCCAGGTATAAGATGGCCCTAAATGTTTGATCATAGTGGTCGATGATCACATGTTCTCTTGCAATATTCTAGAGCAGTGAAAAGGGTAAATGACAAAATAATGAGGTTGTACATAGAATTGTAACATAACTGTAAAGGAAGTTACAGACATTGTGTGCAGCAAGGACAAAGGTATGGGGAGGTGAGGAAAGGAAAAGCCAACTGTATGATTATAAATAAATAACTTCACATTACATAATACAGTAGGAACTGTAAAATCAATAAAAAGAATTTCAAGAGTCCACTAAGATCAACTAACTATACACACATCTGAAAACTTTATTGAATACCCCAATATGCAGTTAGTAAAAATAAAAGGCATGATACTGTCACTGGCATCTAACAATTTGGTAAACTATTTTTTTTTGCAATTGAAAACGACGTAGATTTATCATGGAGAAAACTTCATCTGTTTCTGAGAATGTAACGTTCCAATGACTTAGGGTGTTAGCTCACCTTGCACTTGGCATAGACTGTTATATAGACTGCATCATCCTTTTGATACCAATCATACCTGTAGAATTGAATATTGATAGTAGTTCATTTAATGATGAATATTGATAGTAGTTCAATTAATGATGACTTAAGGCACAACATTAATATTTGATATGTTGTAGTTGAAAAATGCTGCTGTCAGTCCAAGTTGTATTTCTATAACACTATTTGATGTTTTGATAAATGACACTTTTAACAGCTGAGGTTCATCAGTTAAAGTGGCTGGACTATCCTAAAGCAGCATTTTGCGTTTTGTCGCCGTTTTCCACATTTTTGACAAGTTCATAGAGTTTTTTACATATATCAACCACAAAACAGCAAACTAAGATATTAGCCAAGTTTTTCCCCTGCCAAAAGCGTTAATTGGCGAGTAATTAAGGACATTAAAAGATAATGAGAAAAGGATCCTCCGACAAATTACACATTTAATATTAATCGCATACAGTTCCCCAGCCCACTAGTTTGAATTCAACCAATCAGAGATGCAGGTTTAGTAATGAGCCGTTGCTAAAAATAGATTCAAAACGTCCAGTAGGTAACTTGGTACAACCAGCGAGCTGGTACTCTAATAGCTCCCTGGTACAACTGCCATAGACAATCTACACAAATCAAGCATGGTGTTGTATTACGGATTGGTCAATGACGTTCGTAGCTTTTAAATATTCATATTATGGGCGAGGTTTATTTGGACCCCAACGGAAAATATCTTCAAGAAAAACAAAGTTGAAAGTTGTAAATTTTTCGACTTTTATACCACCATTTCAAGTAAGATTTGAATAGATATGCTAGTAATGTATTTCGTTATGGCATCGTGGAATCAGTGAGGTTGAGAATAACCATAGAAAAGGACGCGAAATGCTGCTTTAAGGAATTGTTTAGTGAAAAATGGGATCCAGTCCTTTCAGTCATATCATTTTATGCCTTTGTATCGCCTTGCCCTGTGAAAGCTTAAATCTAGCACTGACTTCTGTCAAGACGTGATGTCAGTGCGGCACATTGGTCAGAATCGATCTGTATGGTTGTCAATACAAAAGATCTGACTCTATGCTTGGCCTTCATACAAAACAGGAATGTGTACAGACTTCGTGTACCGCTGTGATTCAAAAAATTGCTAAAATAACAAAATATCTGAACAACATATTATGAAGAAAACCGAGTTAGGGAATTCTTGAACGTTTTAACTCTTCAAAAGATTGCTAACTTGCAACTGCACCGAGAAATTTCCGTCTAAATCGCTATTTTACTTTCAGAAATTTACTCCCTACAGTGTATCTTGCTAATGATGTCGTCCGTGCAGCCCCCCCCCCCCCAAAACGAAATTCCGCGATAACGTCACAGCGCTCATCGTTCTCCACTGTTCAAAATAGATTGGCGCGAGGTTCAAAAGTTCACTTCTCCTGAATCATAGGATGAAAAATCCCTGAACTAGGACTGTGAAAACATGATTGAGTTTTTTTTCATATACGTACCCAATAGACCCATTAGGTCTGTTCCTCAGAGCAAGGTTGCCACTTTGGTGTTTTAAATGCCCAAAAAATGACAAATTTGGCTTTTGTTTTCAAATTTCATTGGCCTGATGATACCAATTTAAGGAAATAGTAGCTGAATCGTTAAATTCCCACAAAGAACATTGATGTCAACCAGTTCATTGTGTTCATTACGACTCAAGAATGCATATAGGCCTACACTCTTCGGTAAAAGCTAATGTTCAGCTTAGGGACCATAATTGCAATGAATTGCAAACCCACATAATTCCTACCTAGTCAATTTAGTCATAAAATAACAGCAAATAACAGCAAAATAACTTGATGCTTGGTTGGTTGCATCACAGTAGAACACATAAAACACAATTCTCAATGGGAAAAATTATAATTTTTATGGCATTGAATCACATGCGCATAATGTGTTACATAATGTGTGTCAAGGACAAATGACATTAGCTGTCATCCAATGGTGCTATGTTAGGTTTGTGAAGCTAAAAGAACATGTTTTGGTAGAGTAATTAGAAATTCCTAAAACAAAGGATTAACAATTAGGTCTGCACCGATGAGCTGACCTCATCATCAATTTAGCCTTCAAAGAACATTCCAGAGTATAATTTAAGGGAATATTTTGCAAACCAGAAGAGCTAGAGAACATTACTGGCATTCAAACATTTCTTTTTTTCTTGGACTATAAAATATCAAGACTAAAATTTCAAGTCATCCTTCAAGAGTTGCAATAATCAATTGTTTTGTAAAAAAGACTTATTAACACCATCAAACCAAAATGTACTGTAAAGAGTTGTAGCTTTAAAGATAATAAATTATGGATGGCAATTTACGATTAGATAAACTTTCTTGCTTATTTCCATCCCATCTTGTTGACCTAACTTCTATTTCCAGTCAAGACCAATTAAAGTATAATTTATAGGTTGCTTTTGTACTTAGGTACACTGATAGTTTATTTTACCATCTCTTACTGGCACTGGTACAAACACAGGTTGTTCCTTTCCTAAAGTTGAGTACTTTTGCAAAAACAAGCTAAGCATGAACAAAGTCCTGAACAAAGACTGCCCGGGTTTTGCTTACAAATGGCAAGTCTGTTGCAGCTTGAAAGGATCATTCCAAAACAATAGTTAAACAAAGAAAATCTTTACAAATGCTTGAGTACTTTGTGTAAACAAATTCTTGTTAATCAGCAAGGAGATGGATTTACTGATTAGCCTGCAACTCTTATGCAAGTTCATATCCACATGTCAGTATCAATTCTTGATGATAAGGAAGATAAAGAAATAGACCCATAATGGTATATTAATATGCAGATCTACATGTGAGACTATATTAACCATTGTATTAATCTAAGTCATTTCATAAAATAACCAATTTACCTGTAATTTTTTGTAAAACTCATCATCTATTTTATACAGTAGTTGTCAATGATTGTGTTTAATATTAAATTATGTGATATCCTAACGAACCTGGCTTTTGGGGGACCTTCGTGTGTTGGTACTTGAACAGAAACGGCCGATATTTTACCTGCGAACAAAATAGGGTGTGATTATCTCAGCAACCATGTCTTTACTGACAGAAAAAAGAAGAAGTGTTTTTAGCATATTCAAAATTACTGATAAGATCCGTTAGTAAATACAGTTGTTTCTGGAGTGCGAGCAGGGACAACTAGTGAGAATGAATAAAACTTAGTGTAATAGGAAAAGCTATGGTTTTAACCTGTCACAAAATTGGTTCACTTGACAAAATCAATTTAAAGCATAATTTTGCATTTATTTAATTTAATTTGGATGTTATACTAAAGTAACAAACAGTTTCAGTTCATTAACTTCAAGTTTGTTTGATTCAACTAATAATATGACAAAAGTACAAAATGTTCATATATCTTTACACGATATTTAAATTTAATAGGAAACATAGTCTGGGGTAACCAAAGTTTTGCAGTCAAATTGAGTCCTTACATAGTAGCTAATTGTGCTTTAATCTGACTACATCACATCCTTCCTATACCCAGTACCAGTCATAAGCTTTGGTTTGTCTACGTTACTGACTGCAGTATGGGGAGGGAGCAGCTAAGTTGGAAGACTTCCTTGCGTCTTCCCTTGATTTCTACAATTCCTGTTCTGGAATACTGTGAAACAGTTTACTCGTTGGCCAGATAAAAAAGAGAATTATATACTCACATACTGTAATGTCTTGGCTGAATTTATGACAACATATTTTGCCTCAAAGTCCAGAACAAGCAAATGTGACTAAACAACAGTCCTATTCTACATTAACCTGAAATAATGATTAACCATTAGGATGTGGATATACTGTTTGGTTTTTAACGATGTTCCAGCTTGTGACAGATTCTGGTATAATAGTCAAATTAGATTATAGAAATTACTAAATTGCTCTTTCAGGAAATTGGTTGGCTCTAACTTCACACTCCCTGGAGCACTGCCCAGCACTCTCAGGGGGTTTGTGAACTCAACTTTAATAGAAGCTGCGATAGAGCATGTAAAACTGGGTTGTAAGTTTTGTGAGTACGATTTAGATGAAGTTTGGTAGTTAATCCATAGTTGTACATACCATCAATTTGTGTTTCAGGTGGTTTCAGTAATGGTGCTGTGACTGGTTTTTTACCTGGAAATGAGACAAACGAATGGAGCACTTGTTGTAATAGCAAAAGATAGCTCTACAATGGATTATGATTTACAGAGTACACAGATTATAGATTGTTTCAAAGTGAAAAATTGAAAAAACTTAAACCATCAGTCCTTAAATTTCTGTGGGTAGGGTGGGTGGTATTGACACAGTTTAATGAGATCATTAGAAGCAATGCATAACATTAACCTTGAAGCCTCCTCTGAGATGCTGGTATAATCATGAATTCTTACCACTATCAGATATTTAGATTTTATATCCCATTTATATCCCTTTTATGTCCCATTGTAATGACAACAACATCTTGGAAATCAATATATAGAGTTTAATTTTTGTTTATGCAAATTTCTTGGTCTGGAATGAAAAACAAACTCCCCCCCCCCCCTCAACAAAAAATAAGCCCAGCTTTCCAACTTGTTGGGAATTGTGATAAACAGATAGTTACCAAACCCAAACTATTGCACACTGAAAATATAGATGTTCGCAACACATTACTTGCTGGGGACTACAGTACTGTAGTCAGCTGTTGATATTTGACCGTAATGAAAAAACACATGTAAATATGCATAATAGGAATTATAAACGTGAAATATATAAAAGATAAAGGATCTCCAAGCTTGCACTTACTTGCTCTAACACGTGACCCAGGCACAGAGTCCATTTTGAGCTTTCCAATGAAGCACTTATCCAACAAAGAATCGATATTGACCCACTGATGGAACTGATGGAACATTGAGAATAAAGAGATATTTCATATTTACCAACTGATACAATGACTCTGAACTATTCACTAAGATCTCCTCAGGTACTATATATATTTACGATGTAACTGAAGTACAGTATTAAACAAACAATAGAATAAACACATCTAGACAATACAGGAGAAACAAACCCAAAGACTACCATCAACAGTCTCTGTGATAGAGATCCTTCTGATGAGCAACTGCCCTTCTGTTGACCC
>JAAAKB020232562.1:0-11368 GCA_010014835.2 Apostichopus leukothele | reverse complement strand
CTCTACATTTTATTCACATCAATATATGGAATGGAAACATTACATAAACCTTGTAAGCTGATTGGAGAGGAGGGAGTAAGAAGGGGAGGGGGGGGGGGTGGGGAGGGAGGAGGAGAGGTTGTGTAGTTAGTAGGATAGACATGTACTGTAAGTAATTTTTACAGAGGGGTGGGGTGGGGGTACTAATGGTTCCCTTAATAAATTCCTATAATCTTCTAATAGAGGATCAGTTCTGGGATAACTAGATTTGCCAATATAAATACCAAATCTAGCATTATGGTGCATGATTGGCATTCTCGCAGTATAAACTATCAAATGACAGTCATGCTATTAAATTATCGTAAGACCTAACTAATGGAGCTTATTTTCCTTTTAATTTATCACTTTAAAATTAAAGAGGATTTTTCAGAGATTAATTTATCTTTCACATAGCAGAGATGATATCATTTATCTTATACATATATGCATATATAAGATGAATATAACAGAGAATCACGCTATTAAATTACTGTAAGGAACAATAAAGTAGTTTGCTAATTTGCCTATTAATTGAATTCACTGCAATTGAAAGCACTGAGGTTCTGATTTAATTTTGGGTCTGATGGAATAAAATTAAGTATTCATAACTGATTTAAATGTATGAAGCAGGGTTGTGTGTGTGTGTGTGTGGGAAAGCTTCTATCAATATCATGTAATTATTTTCTACTCAAATTTCCTTTTTTTTTTCTTTCTTTATTTTCCTTTCTTTATTGCTAAATACATATATTAATTGCTAAAATGAAGTATTGTTTTACTGCTTAAGAAAGAGAAAAAGAGAAGAATTCGGTCTTAAATCTTAATTGCTGCTTAGGAGACAAATGACATTTTACTAGATTCACTTTTGTTTTGTGATCGATCAACACCTAGATGTTACGCTCTTCAACTTGGAAATATTGCTATATAGTAATGACGCAAATAAATTTGATGTATCATGTATAAACACTGTAATACTTAATACTGACCACCGAACCCCAAGCTTGTAGGTTTATATGTTATTATATCTGTTGTAAGTTCTCACTATGGCATGTGACAACATCAGTGATATTAATAATAAGCTTCTGTGAAAATGAGGCTAGTTTGATAATTGTTTACAATTATTTTGATCAGGGACATTATAACCACAAGCTTGTGAATTTTATGGATAAATATGCTGAAAACTTAAAAAGACTATATAGTCTGAGGTAAGGCGATGCAGGTTTTCGATGCAATAAATTACCTGTCAGCAGATTAAAATCTTCTTTAACTTTGTGATATGACGACGGCATGCACTCGTCAATAATGCCCGGGATCAGACCGACCTCATTTACACCTTAAAATTCTACTGCTATGAGCATGTTTATTTCCCAAAGTATTCTGACACTCAAATTTGAGGACATGCGATTGACAGTACACTCTACAGAGTTTGGCATTGTGACTAAAACATACATATGTTGGTCACGTACCGTCTTGAAATGATTAAACCATCTCACATTGACGATACTGTCATCTGGACGCTCATCAAGCCATGCGATTTCACCCACCATCTGTTATGAAATCATACATTGAATACTAAATACCCGACGTTGTTTATGCCGCTGTCTACTATATTACTTTATCACCGATGTTATTCCATATTTATTTATTTTTTTCCTTTTCCTTTTCCCCCCGTTTATTGATATATATATATACAGAAAGCTAGCTAGTGCTCATCAAAAACCTTCAGTCAATAGCATATGTCAAAGAGAATTACCAACTGTAAGACGAGAAAAATCATTAAACAACAGATCTCCAGTCCCAGACTTAGCCACATCTCACGCTGTGTGGTCATCAACGAATAATTTGAAACGTAATTGATGACGAAGCACGTTGCGACAAGACGGAACAAACACATCTGTATTACTACGACCAATCTGTTTTTGCAGACGATTTGCTTTTTGGGGTAACTCCGCACCCACCTAGTTTTTTTTCCGTGTGTGCAATGAAACAGATATTTAAATTGGTTTAGTGTACAGCTATTCTTTCTTGAAACAAAATGGAGATTTGTAATGATTCATCAGTCTGTGTCCGGGGCATAACGTCTTCTTTTTTCCTTTTTTTCTCTGATTTTGTGGCGACAATTTGACTTCCTCATTATTACTCAGGGATGGATGACTATCGTAGAGGAGGGAGAGGATGCAACCAAAGCAAAGATTCAGATAATGAAAAGAACGGAAGGGATGAAAATTGGAAATACGTCTAGATATTACATTCAGAAAATTTCCTTAACTCTAGCTAGCTTGTTCAAATAAATTTAAGAGATATCATATATATAACCAAACTCAAAAGTAGTTCTTATTTATTGCTTACTATAAAAATTGATTTCAGAAACTTGGTTGTGTCTTTGTATAAATTTTCTGACTTATTACCTGATTGGTTGCATACTCAAAAGTCAGTCCACACAATGAAGATGGCATTTGTTATACAGTATATGAAGTTACTATATTCCAAATTAATGTAGGTAGATTCCTTTCAGGAGAAGTTCATATCACATACTTTACATTATACACAAAGGAATACCTAATCTTTACTATTCCTCTATAACTTATATGTCACCAACTCGATCCAGGAGGACAGTCGAATTAAAAGCAAAAATTTTGGTCAAATTCTGCAAAAAACGACACATAATTACAACTGATAAAAGGTTGTACGCATGATTCTCCATTTCATCCATTTTTCGGGTTTATTGTATATATACATCTATCATCTCTGAAATTATCAGGGCATGAACCAGATGTTCTCTTAAATTTCCACTGACCTAGTTCAAAAGACCGAAGGCGACTTATCTAAAGTTACTATAAAATGAGGTTCTGACTCTTAACTTGACTCTTGATGTAAAGTACAGAGCATAGGTAAGAGGACTGCTGTAAAGTCTATTGCATAGAGCACAAGTATAGGCATGTTGTAAAGTCTATAGTATAGAGCATGTGTATAGGAATGTTGTAAAGTATGTGTGTATAGGAATGTTGTTAAGTATATAGTACAGAGCATAATTATAGGCATGTTGTAATGTCTATAGTACATAGCATATGTATAGGAATGTTGTAAAGTCTATAGCACAGAGCATGAGTAAAGGAATTTGGTAAAGTCTATACTACAGAGCATAACTATATGAATGTTGTAAAGTCTATAGTAGAGAGCATATGTACTGTATAGGGATGTTGTAATGTCTATAGTACAGAGCATAAGCATAGGAATATTGTATAAGTCTATAGTACAGAGCATAACTATATGAATGTTGTAAAGTCCATAGTACAGAGCATATGTATAGGAATGTTGTAAAGTCTATAGCACAGAGCATAAGCATAGGAATGTTGTTAAGTCTATAGCACAGAGCATAAGTAAAGGAATTTTGTAAAGTATATAGTACAGAGCAACAGTGTAGGAATGTTGTAAAGTCTATAGTATAGAGCAACAGTGTAGGAATGTTGTAAAGCCTATAGTTTAGAGCACAAGTATAGGTATGTTGTAAAGTCTATAGCACAGAGCATATGTATAGGAATGATGTAAAGTCTATAGCACGGAACATAAGTGACAGAAATTTGTAAAGTCTATAGTACGGAGCATAAATATAGGCAAGTTGACATAGTTCAAACAAATTTACTTAATAATTAGTTTATAAGACTTAATCAGCTATTTATGAAATGATCTATAAAATCAGATTTTAATATTTGGATCTTAGGTCTTGACTGATTTACCTCTGCACAATCCCTCTCCTCTCCTCCCCTTCCAACCCCCTCTTATACCCTGCCTCCCCCTTTGGTCAAATTTAACAAACATTGGCTCGAACGTGCATGTTAAGTTAGGTTTCCCTTTGCACTATTAAACCCGGACAATTTAATGAGTCTGTTATTAGTTGATCATTTCATCCAATTGTGAAAGAATCAACTAATAATGGACTCACTGAAAGAATGTTTTTGTGTATCACAAATTTGAGACATTTTCCTGTATAGTTTGCAAACCAATTGAGGGCACTAAATGCATGCATACTTCCCATAATTAATATACAGTTTAACAATATGCAGCTATTGTAGTGTAGCTGTGCTGTTAACAGTAGAGCATTCACTGCATCACAAAACAAATGCAAAAAAATAATAACATTTTTACAATGCTATCAGTCTGGTAAAACGATGATAAAAATCAACTGTTTGTAACATGATGAACCCTTTCTGTCGTAAAAGAGTATCATGAATTTCAATTCCGGACAAACCAATGAGGATATGATTTTTTTCAGTACTTAATAAATGATTATATCTATTCAGGAAGAGATATAATGACACAACGGGAAGCAATCAGTGCTTCCATTCGAGACAGTAGCTAGCTGCATGTGTTTGCAGCACTAGTGTGTGCAGCAAGCCAGAACAGAGACAGCAGAGGTTGTTGTTTCTGTGATTGACTTTAACAACGGTAGGCAAATAATTGAAACAAGATACATTACTGATAACAAGCTTTTTAATTATTAAAGAATGAAAATATGATACATATATATGACACCAATTGACCATTAAATAGTGATCCATGAGTCTATTTCATTTAAAAAAAAAAAAAAAACATCGCCCCAGACAGTTTATTATTTGATTGAAGTTTTAATCACATGCCAAAACAAAATAGTTCATCTTGGTCACTTTTTGTATTTTTTTGTGGTTATTCAATAATGAAATCCCAATATTATGAAGTCCATTTGGTTGACTAGTCCACTTTCACTTCAATCAATGAAGAAATAAGGCAAAAATGGTTTGAAAATTGTGAGTTTTGCTTTTATAATTTGTGATTATACAGGTATGCTTTGAAGGTGAGAATGTATTTTTAAAAAATATGAATATTATGTTTTGATATATATTGCTTTAAATCTGAAAATTGTATGTCACTCCTCAAAATAGAAGATGTTTCAAAACTAGTACAAGAGCCTACAAAGCTTACCATGTCTGATAATGAACCTTGACCTAAATAGCCTAGCTTTGCAAATATGAATTAACTAGCAAAAGTTAATTGCTATTGTCATTAGCTGCTACTGTGTGTTGATTACAAGTTCGTTACTAATGGATTCCTTGATAGTACACCAAATTTGCATTGTTTAGCAACTGTGTAACTTTGTTGCAATTAAAACATAAAATTTGGCTTGTACACTATCTATCCCACCCATGTCTTCTGCTTCTTCTTCATCTTCTTCTTTATTCCCTCTAAAACCTTCTTAATATTCACTTTATCATTTCCAAAAATCTTACTTTTCATTTCATTTCATTTCTTTTTCACTGTGATTCTCTACTCCTCTAGCATACACATAAACTAACTTGATATATAAGTATATATTATAATTCAACTGCCTCGTAGTGTCGTAATAAATAAACCACTCAAGAAAACGATCTCATTTTGGGGTTGAACGATCGCCGAGACCTGCCTGGAAATACCGCCTTCCTTTGGACCTCTCAAAACAGGCCAATATTTTTGCCTTCTCAAAGTTTGGCTGGAGTAAAATACCCATGGCAGGTTGTCTCGATCAAAATTACTGTCAAAGTTTTCACTGATTTGCATGTATTAGTGTCAGTTGACCCAAGTGCGGATCTTCATACCTGGATATTGATTCTTTCAGATTGTGGACACTTTGGTCGAAACTTATAGAACGGCAAAAAAGCTTTATTTATCAGGGTGAAAAACATGAGGCCCGATATTTTTTTTCTTGGCCAAAGTGCACTCGAATGGATTACACCTGCACTGCTAAAAGCCTCATTCATCGGTTTTCTCTGGTGTAGCTTTACTGAATCTCACACTTTTGGGAAGCCAAAACCGAATTTTTAAACCTTTCCGAACGTTACTGACATGTGAACTTGAATTCCCATGGTTAGTAAAAATACTTCAAGGGGAAAATATTAAAAATACTTGCACATTCTTTACACAAAAATGTGCATTATGCTGTAAGCTTGCAGGCTGCAACCATCTTCAAATATATCTGCCAATACTTTAGTCAATGAAAGAAATTATTTTACACTGTGTGAACATGGAATATATGTCAAAATATGAGCAAAATTTGCCAAAAGGAATTTCAATCCATACCTCCAATTTTTGGCTAAGCAGACAACCTTTAAAAGCCAGAAAGAATAATATTATAGCCACATAGAATCCAATTGGTCTACTAAAAATTACTGAACAGATGTTAACAAGAATTGAGTATGCTTACAAATAAAACAAATTCTTTCTTTTTAGAAGGAAGGTGTTCCTGTTTGTAGAAATAATTGCCTCCATACCAATTAGATGACTATAAAATCATGTTTATTATGTTGCATTTATTATTATTATTATTTTTGGGCAAGGCCCTTTTAGGGGCAACTCAGGGTTAAAATTAATTATTAATGTCATCGAGAAATATTAGTTGATAATAAAACCTATCAAGAAATACCCTTTTAATAATTGAAACAATCACACTTTATAACTGCCAATCCATAATTTTCACAATTTCCACAGTTCCACATAAATCTGCTTTGCTTTATTTTACCGGGGTTAAAACCTTTCGTACGTGAGATTTTGAGATCCCACAGTTTTATGTATCTGCGACTGATGGTGAATCCGTCACGGTTGGCAGGATATGGTAAAGTGGAGATGGGTTGGCATGCATAATTTACAGGAAATATTAAATGAAACCACAGGCTGCTTATCAAAATGCCCATGAATATTAAAAGTTTGTTTTTTGCCTTTAACAAGATACAGACAGACAACATTGGTTTGCTATACCATACCTGGAAGCAAACACTAGCTGAACCTGCGTCATAAACCCTATTGGAAGTCAGAAAATATGAATACCATCAAGCCAAAAACCTCAAAGAAAAGTAACAAAAGCCAACTGCAATTTCGTCAGCATGCAGCAAGGCCACAAATTACATCTACAGAGAGATCTTCCGCTAAGATTGCTTCATAATTTTACAAGTTAACTTTCATCGGCTATGGAGGAATAAGAGGCACCATGAAATGGACACCAAGTTTGGTTAAAAGATCTCCAATCTCATTTTATATTAAAGTGCAAACAGTCAAGACTTTCTTGTTCAGATTTTTTGCACAACAGGCTTCCTTCATTCCAAATTCTACCTAAAAGTCATCTCCAAGAACTACAATAACAATACAATCTTGTTCACTTCCTCCTACGTACAATTACACATTTTGTTTTCTCCTCTCTTCCAAATTGCGTGTCGGCTAAATTTGGCCCAGTTTTTACAAAAAAATGGTTAATGAAATGGAATCAAACAGCCACCTCATGTCAAAAAGAATGTGTTCTTAATTTGCAAGTTTTTTACATGTAAGAACAAGAGCAAGAGATATAACAATCTAGCTCAAGTTAATAAGCTAATGGTCTCAATTTACATAAAAAGTGAAACAAACAAGAGCAGTATAAAAATAGCAATTCAATGTCTCAGCAAAACTATTCTCCAGTTACAGTTTTACAAAGGACATAAAGAAAAAGTCTTCAACATGTAATTTAAGCTTCTTTTGGAGAGAAGGATGAACAGACAGACAGAAAGACAGACAGACACACAGACCTACTGTTAATCCATTCTGTGGTGAGGTGGGGAGAGTTGCACCAAAATCTCTGGTTTGATCTGACTTTCTACTTCAAGACTGACCAACCATGAGTAACAAATTGTTTTTTAAATCAAAGTTGTCGTAGGAAGCGAGATCAAACAGGTTTTATGGCTTCGGGGAAATGACTTGTTAAATTGTGTTTGTTCGGGCTTAACTGCATCTTGGAGTATCTGAAATTGACTGTTTTGCAGGATTTAAAAACTTTAATGGCTAAAACCTATCATTTGCTTTCCAGATCTTGCAGGCAGGCAAGTGATCAATGACGTAAAACCGCTGCATGTAAAGTGTTAATCTATAATCTTCAAAGAAGGATGGACAACGATTTATAGAAGCATCTCAGATACACAAGCAAAGTGGCACGTTCCTCCGATTGCATTCATTGGTGGCTTTATTGGGTTTTCTGTCAAATTAACAGGATCAATCAAGCATTTCAATTTCATTAGATATAAATTTTGCAATATTATCAAACTAAAAGTCCTTCTTCGTTATTGTTTTACCCATTGAATACTATATTTACAAGCTGCAGTAAGGAAAGATTATCTTTCATTCATAAACTTTATGTAAAAGTAATAGGGCCTGATGTTTCAAGTTGCCACTTGTCATTCAGCCTCTGGACAAGACCCTGCTACTGTAGGATTGAAACGTCAGGCCCTCTTACTTTTACACATTCTCTTACACAGGCTCAATGGTGGATAAGCAGTTTGCTAACAGTTTTGTTTTATTTTGTTATTCATAAACTATATCACTTTAGTACAATGAAAATACATATTGTTTTTAACAAAAGGCAAAATTATCAGTTAAAAATCTTCAAGTATTATGTCTTTATGAAATTGTGATTCCAACTTGAACTTAAATAACTGCATCATAGTGGGGCTTTTGGTCAATTCAATAATTCCGGGGCAAAAATTGATTCATTACATGACTGGTTGCAAGTCATACAGTGACCAGTTCAAAATGATATCCAACCAAAACTTTCTACAATCTTTGAAAATGGAGATCACAATTTTCCCTCTGAACTTAATCATTACTCAGTTAACTTCACCTAAGTAACTGTGACTATTTTTAATCTGCTTTTCTGAAGAAAATTGCAGAACTGTCCTTTAATTCCTACAAATTTCCTATATGCATGCCCTGTGTTTTTAGATCCTATTTCATGTATTTTATAACTACTGTATGACATCACACCGCTGACTAACTGCTGAGAGCAAAGTCCAGAAATGGAAATAAGTTAGTCCAGAAATGGACATGACAAAACTCACAAGGGCCCATTACGCTTCAGTAAACTCCAGAAATGGCAAAAAGTTGATTAATCATACCTTTACAGTACTTAAAGGTATGTACAATGCATGAACAATGTACAGGACATATTATACTTGTCAAATAATATGCCAAATTACGGAATACCAGGTTGCCTCTTTTATATAATTGACAAGATTTGTGACGCATTTCCCAAGAGTTTGTGTATGTACTGCACTTTTTTCTTTAGTGTGTCCTAAACAATAAAGATGATGAAATTCCATTTTTGGAGAAAGAAAATTGCATTTCCCTAAAGTTTGTGAAGAATGCTTGACACCTTTCTCTGCAGCAACAATTTTAAGTCAAATTGAAATCCCAAAAGGTGATGCTGCCCATTGAGTTATAAAGATGAAGCAATGCTCAAAAAGGCAATAGTAGACATACTGTAAATAAAACTAAGGAGCATCGGATGTACTGCACTATATTAATAGTTTCAGTTACTATCAGGAATCCATATAAACTTATAAACTGGCTCACATAACTGTATCACTGGCCAAGATACATCCATTATTGCTAACGTATTGCTCGTTATACAATGAACTAATTGAGTTCGATATAGAGTAACAGTAATCAAAGAAAGCATATCAGTTTTTTGTGAGGTTGTTTTTCTTCAAAGGACAGTTGCTTATAACACTATCACTGAAACATTTGCCAAGAATATCCCCCATAGGGTTGTTCAGTTGTTCCACTTACTGTTCCAAGGTCCGCCCCTTAATGCCCCTCATTCAGCGGGCAATTAAAGTCACCCCCCCCCTATGGCATTTGACCACTTTGTCAGATAAAGAGAGAGGTGCAGTGGACACTTCCTTCAGAATAACCCAAATGTGCAAATTGTGCAATAATTGATCCAGATACTTTCTACCAGATATACACAAGAAAGTAGCAAACTCACAGATGACTTTACACCATCACTGCACAACACAACAGAAACACTATATAGTTCAAAGAAAAATATGTTGTTTAAACTAGAAAGGATTATGAAACTCCTACCACCTCTTCTCCTCCCCTTCTCCTCCCCCTCCCCTCCTCTTTCCCTTCCCTTTCTCTCAACACATTCACAAACTTTCGACGACAAAGTCTAAATGACAATTGCTTAAATAACACATGGGCTGCTAGGCAATGTTTGAAAATGCCTTCTATTTCTTCTTTTGAATGTAAATGTACATTTTAAGAAAACTGTAAAAGCTGGATAGATTTCAGGAGGTGAGAAGGTTAATTCATTGTTTATAACTATTTGACTAGAGTAGCTGTTTGCCTGATCATTCGGTCCTGTGATTTAGATATGCCTCGAACAAGAGGTTTGCAAAGGTAATCAATCACGTTGGAAAGGAGAGACATTAACTAATGGATGAAAAACCAGCTGAGAAATAAACAATAGAAACAAGAGGAAGGAAAGGTCAGACAAGTGTCCCTTAAACTTTGACTACAATTAAAATATATATATATATATATATATTTATATTCATGGGAAAAGATAAATCGCGAGGCTATTCCTCAAAAAGCCTCCATATTAAAAATAGACTCTTCGTCTAGAATCATCATCTTAAAAGGCGACTCTTCAAGCGATTGGAAACCTGGCAAACAATATAGACAAAGGATTATTTAGGGAGGTATATTACGTGGATTAAATGTTAACAAGGCACAGTATGGGTGTAAAGGAAATCATTAAAATGCAGCAATGATACAGAACAGGTATTGTAAACGACTTCGGACAGGTGCACGAGGGGGTGTAAATTAGACAATAACTGCCGGCACGTAGGAGGCCAGATAATATGTATGAATCAGAGACTGTGTTAGCACTGGAACGCAAATTGAGACTAAACATGCAGAATTCAATGATTGTCCAAGAAACCAAGAAACTCAATGTTCAAACGTTTTCTAGACGACACTTCTCTGAGTGTGACGATTTTCTTTTCAGCAAATCAATCCATTAACTTTTAAATTTCTGCATTAAATTCCAATAGATATTTATGTATTCCGATGTTTTCTGCAATCATACAATACTTTCCAAAGTAAAGAAATTTCACTACAATGTGAGGTCTATATGAAGTAAACGTGATTTGAGCCTTGAGGTATATTGAATTATATGTAATGTGAGTTTAATATATGTGAGTTATATGTGTGGTATATGAGATGTGAGGTATATGTGAGTTATATGTGTGGTATATGACATGTGAGGTATATGTGAGTTATATGTGTGGTATATGTGATGTGAGGTATATACTGTATATTTAAATCACAAAAGGGGTGGAAAGATGATCAAGGGGCAGTGTGTAATATTAAGTATAGGGTTTAGGAGATAGTGTTAATTAGTATATATCAAACAGTTAATGAAGTGTACAGTAGATGATAATGCGATCACTATGGAGAGACAGGTCAGAAACGATGGATGGGAAAATCAATGTTTTTCTGCACTTTAAACGGTAATGTGAAAATGTGATATATCGCC
>JAAAKB020232451.1:0-11371 GCA_010014835.2 Apostichopus leukothele | reverse complement strand
TATTGTCTTTTTTTTTTACTGAATTGTGTGTTATTTTTGTGTTGTTGTATGCAACGTATGGCAAAAGAGGTCGGTCAGTGTTAAGTGGAGTTTGAGGGGGGGGGGGGGGGTGGTGCGTCTGGAGGACTACTAATTCTTCATGTGTCCATGACATTATGAAGGCTTCAAAGTGGGAGCATAGTGACAGAATTATCCCCCAGGATTAGTTGACCTGGCTTTAGACACTCCTGTTTGTTGGTGTAATGATTGGTAACTCAAACCAGTTTTACTTGCTTTTATACAGTATAGGTGCCTCTCAGATAACTTAGATATTACTTACATTGGCTTAACACCAGAAAGGAAATCACTAAATTTGATATATACGTAGCTACTGTATGTACACATGTAGATGGCATCTGTGGGAGTATAGAGAGCTCTTGTCTAATTTATTTGCCACCTCTGTGTGAACTTTCATTCTTATTGTTGACTCCATGAACATAGAAATATAATCTAAGAGGAATGCCATCCATCAGCTAGTAGCTTTGTGTGACTCTAAGTCCCTCCTAATTTATCCAGGAGTATAAATGGGTCATTCCGTAAATAAGTAATCAAAATTTGTCACATTTTTGCCATATATATTGTCTCTGTTGCACTCCAGCCACAACCAGATTTGACAGGTTGCATGTTTGAAATATGTCAAACATTTGCAACATCAACTGAGCTATAATATGACATGTATCAACAATTTGCTCTTTGTCAGGGGCAGTTCCAGGTTGTTAAAGTTATGATCCTGTGGTCATTGAAGCTATAGGGGATCTGTGAAAAAAGAAAAAAATTTAGACATGAAATATTTTTTAGGCTATAAATTAGTCTAAAATTAGGTCTATAATAAGGTCGACAAGTAAGGTTGTGCTATAGAAAAATAATTGTTTTGTTTTTGTGAGTAGGGGGTTGAAAGGGGGAGGGGCTGGCTGTATACCCCTGGATCAATACCAAGTTGTTAGCCCCTACCCTCTCTATATTCAATAAAAATCCACAGAAAATGTCTCAGTAATTCTCATGTCTGAACTAAGGGAACTGAACATATTTTGGACCTTTGAATTCATGTAATGTCCTATATGTTAACATATATAAAGAACCGAAGTGGAATAAAGTATGGGAAATAAAGAAATGGTATGAACTGGCTAAATTTAAGAATTGTAGAAATGTAGAATGAAATATATATAAACAAAAGATTTAGAATGTTTATACCTTGAAAATACTTCAAAGGATGTGTAGGAACGTGACATTGCCTGTTTTATGAGTGATCCAGTTCATGCTTGTTTATATTTTATGAGTAACATATCGTTGGTGGTCTTTGTGATCTAGAAAAAACGACAAGCTTTGTAACACTCAAACTTTGATCACGAAAAAGACGTTTATTTGCATCATTTGCCAACTCTTCACCTTGGGTAGTGTCCAACATACAGTACCACCGGCGTGAACTGGAATATAGTCGATGAAATCAACATTTGGCTCCGTATTTAGTGGCACAGTAGTTAAAGCAGGCAGAGAAATGCAGATTTTAATCAATATCAGTTAAAACTTTGCATTTTCATGTTATATACATTCTGAATCTTTACACATTAATGTTCAGAATATCAGTGTGTGTTAGCATGGCATTCTACTCTGCTGCAAGGAACAAGGGTTGGTATATATGCATTGCAATGTTATGAAATGACTACGTGTCTGTTTACAAATGATGCAGCTATCATCTTTACATCTGTGTAACAAATGGCCATTTTGGGTGACATTTCTCTAGCTATGCTATAACAGGCAAATTTCTTTCCTGTACTATTACTGATGACATTCATAAAATATGAAAGCAAGATATACTTTACATATTTATAGGCCTACACCACAATCATGGAGAGATCTTGATTAGTTTTACTTGTAAGTGTTCACTTGAATGTGGTGTTACTATGTTAAAACCACATCCCACAGCCACAAGCATGTACTATGCATGTAGTGCTGATAAGCACCTTGATGGTACAGTATGCAAAGGACCCTATAGAGGTGCAGCAGTACAAGTATCATGCTTGAGAACCATCAAATCACATTAGAGAAAGGATAGTGCAAAAGAATATCTGTATGTTTAAATAGTTTTATAGTACTTTCAAACTTATAGAAATTTGAACATTAGAAATAGATAAGGTAAGTTTTCTGTTAATAAGTATACCGCCTATAGATGGTTCAGATGTTTTGCTCTTACTACTATAAGTATAGTATATAGGGCTGTGTACATAACTTATTTGACTATAACGACTATATTTTGGTGTTTTTAACAGTGTTCTGTGGATTGCGGTACAGGACAACAGCAGCGTAGAGTAACCTGTCAGCAAGATGGGACAGAAGTTTCTGACAGACACTGTGCAGATCAGACAAAACCCTCTGAAACAGAGGAATGCGATATGGGTTCCTGCATCCCAGAGTGGTTATACTCACTTTACACTGAATCGGTAGGTTTCCCAAAGCTCTCTTCATATTAGGTGATTGAAGTGATAGCCATGACCGTCATCTGAGTCCTAATGGGACAAGACAAGTCAGTCCATAAAATTCATTTTTATTGACAAAAAGATTATGTTAGTATTGTTATAGCAGCTTTTTTGCTTTTTTTGAGGAAGTTTTATCAAACCTACTTAGATTATACTGAAAATATGATTGTAGAAGTTCAAACTAAGACACTCTTACAGATTTGTCTTCATGAAATTGAGAGTCATTGATCAACCTATTCATTCTATCCTGAACATTTCTTTAATATCAAGACATTTTTCATAGCATTAATCATACATAAAGGCATATATACTCGAAAGCTACGATACTTTTCACTTTTAACGCGTTATTGAAACTTGACTATAATGTCAAGCTAATGGCCTGCATGGTCGTGGGAGTTCAGTAATAAAATATCATTGATAAATAAATGTACAAACATCCACTCAAAGAGTCGATTCAGATTGTGTAATACAATTCAGATGAATAACATAATATTGTATGTTTGTTTTGTTGTATAGTGTTCATCACAGTGTGGAAGTGGTTACAAGAGCAGAAATGTGATCTGTAGTACAGCAGGGAGTGCTGGTGCAGTATCCCAAGATAACTGTGCAGGAATGGTAAAACCACGTGTCTCCAAGGTTTGCAACCGAGCATCTTGTGGCGCTAAATGGGTCATGTCAGAATGGTCCCAGGTGAGTCACTTAGTAATACTGATATAAATATATATTATACTGTATATGTAAAGGAAAATAACGTTTTAAGACAGCAGCCCTAGGATCTCTATTAATATTTTGTTTTACAAAGACCAGAGATAAAGTCAGTTAAAGCATAGGTCCAGAAAGAATTAGGTTCTCACTATATCTAGGTTTAACAATGTGCAGGCCATTCTGATAGGGTGTGCTAGCCTAAGGCCTTAAAGGCCCATATATACCTGCTTAGTGCAAGAATGTGGGTCGATTTTCTTGCATCGGGCCAGACCGAAATCTTTCACAGGCCAATTCTTAAGAACCCCTTGTGTAAGGTCTTGTGTTTTGCTTTGGGTTTCAACTTTGCATTATGTTGAACAAGAGCTTTAAAGAAACCTGGTTAAGCCCACCTCACCATAACAAAAAATCCTGTGTACTTTTGTAGCAGCATGCCCCTGCGCTATTAACCATTTAATCACAAACAGGAAAAGTTGTGTCCCTCAAAGTTAACATTGTAAGATTTACACTATTTAAAGAAAGTTTTCCTTAGAGGTACATTATTTATGAAGGATTACTTTAAGCACAAAACTAATTTGGTATCTTGTAGACCATTGAAAACAACTACTTTCAGTCAAGGTTGTATTTACCACATTTAATATTTGAGAATGACCCATTAAACTAATGAGGATCCTAAGTTAAAAGTGACTGGACCACAAAGACACCACCCATCAGCTCAGTTCCTCAGATGCAACTCAAAACTCAATGGGAAAGCATTTAGACTGTTATGTCCTCTAATGTGACATGTATACACTGTTGTTAACAATTTGTCCAGGACAAATGATGGCATTGAATGTCATTGGAAGATGTTTTGCAAGATGTATGAAATCAAATCAAACTTGTCTTGGTATTTAGAAGTTATAAAACAGTGGATAAACATTTCTTCTGTTTCTTTGGACAATAACATATCGAGACTAACATTCTGCCTAAATTCATCCTTTATTGAATATAATACCACCCGGATTTTGTCATGCATGATTTTACTTGTCTTAGATTGTTATGAGTCCACATGTGGTCTCTTCCCACTTCCTTGTGGGGCCTAACTTTGTGAGCAACATTAGTTCATGACCCCCTGAATGCTGTTATAAAGTCAACAGTGGCAAGCTTGAAAATATATGCAGATAAACTAAAAACAGCATAATGGCAATATTTGACCCTATGAAACCAGTATTGTTGACACTAGGACCTTACCAGATGTTTTTGGTTTTCATTCTCCAATCATAGAACAATTATCACCACATCGTGTGAAACCATAATCTATGCTACCCATCGTAGCAAACTGATAATTTTTGGATAATTTTCATTCTAGAAAATAAGAAACTGTTAAAGCAATTCAAATAAAGAAAAACCAAAATAAAAAGTCAGTTCTAATTTAATAAAATACTACTTTAAGAGAGTAACCCAAATGTCCTTGACACATTTTTCCATTCCTTTTCTGCTCATGAAGCAGTACAAGTCATGACTTTGGCAATTGATTGATACACCTGTTGATTTATGAGACCCTCACTGGCACATCTTCATTCCTGAATTTAAAATGTCAAAACATTCTTTCATTAATCATGTTCTTTTTAATGTAAATAACTCAGAATGTCTGTAAAATTTCATGATCCACACAAGATCCTCAAAGAAATGCAATGTTTGAAGGACCTAAACTGTGTTCTTCTTTTCTGCGGTATTGCTGGGGCTGCAAAAATAGCTGGTAAACTTGAATGGAAGGTGACTTGTCAAAATAAGCTAATTAAATGAGAAAAGAAAAGAAGGTAGGGGAAATAACTTTGCTACATGAAAGGAAACATTAAAGTGAACACACTGTGACTGTTGGCAAAGTTCACATCTGGAACAGATATTAAACTGAAATATGAGGCAGGTTTTCATGAAGAAAAATGATTTTAATAAAACTTTTGCCCTTGGTCCAGGAGGAAACTTCATTGTCTGGACATACCCTCCTACTCCACCTCCCCCACCCCCTATGGGGAATCTATTGTGAATATAAGATTGAGTTTATTACCTTTTGGTTAAATCTTTGCTAGGTATAATGCTTCATTCTGTGGGATTTGATTTGATATCAAAAATGGCATTACGGGACGTATTAAGCCTTATAAGGGTAGGATTGAGCATTTGTTGTTTTGTTCTGTTTATTTTCTACGTCTGAAAAGAGCAACAGAATGGTAAAATGGGATTCCACCAGTTACCTCAGGGTTACCTCAGGGTTGAAGGGTTTGTAACCCTGGGTGGGGTCAATGGTTCGAGTCCCATTCAAACCAGTTACCTCAGAGTTACCTCAGGGTTGAAGGGTTTGTAACCCTGGGGTCAATGGTTCGAGTCCCATTCAAATCCAAACATTTATTTGCCTTTCCTTCGGGTTGGTTTATAATATTCTATCCAGTTCCCTGTGCATAAAGAATTTTAACACTTTCAAGTTAGTTGAAGGTTTCTCTTTCCTTTGGTGCATATCACTCAACAATTGACCTCCGTAATATTGGCAAACGGATTTCATTTTGTCATGTGTGAATAAGAAACTTTCTTCTTAGCACCTATTTTATTACCTTCACCATCGACTTTCATAAATAATAAACTATTTCACCTACCTTTTGGTCCATATCAATATTGAACAGATTGTTTCATTCCAATTTCACTCTCTCCCAACAGTGTTCAAGTGAATGCGGTCCAGGATCCCAGAGTCGTTTGGTTTTATGTGTGTCGTATAGGGACGGTAACACTGTAGTCTATGATAGCCAATGCAGAGATGATAAACCAGTCGAGAACCAAGAATGTAATGTTAGAGAATGTGGCTCTTCCTGGTACACAGCAGACTTTACACAGGTAATTCTATCAACCATGAGAAAGATTCCTTAAAAATGCTAAGAAAACAAGAACTTGTGGCTGCTATAAAGTTAAGCAAGTTATCAAGGAGTTAGTAAGTACTGTTGGGGAAATTCAGCTGTGCAATCTGGTACACAATAGAGCTCTAGCATTAAAAGTATTACAAACTGATGCAATTTAGTGGGGAGAGGAGACAAAATCATGTAACCATGGTTGACCATTTCAAATTTTCAAAATGTTTTGATGATAAAACTTGTGTGATATGGATGACATAAATGTACTTTGGATAATAAGCCCAGTGAAATGTAGCTGTCATTGTCCTGTTATGGGCAAACTTTAATTTGGAAGAAAGAAGTAGTGTAATTAGCCATCACTACTATCTGCTTTGAAATCTGGAATATTTGCTATGGGTTTTCAGATATTTCCACAACCTCATGCAAGTCTCATCTAATTTGAAATTCTACTTGGTTGTTTATTTCAGGACTAAGTTTGGTTAAATTGTTTTCATAAAGTCGATGTGCCTCTTTTAATACAAAATTTTAACCCCAACAAAAATAACAACTTTCACCCAGGTCCACTGTTTATGTGAAATAAAAAAAGTTTTATTGATATTAAAATGTGGTGTCACAGGAATAAGCATAATAATGAAAGAAAATACATGAACTTACCAGTGTCTAGAACTTTGGAAGATATTCAAGATACACTAAAATACTTAAAATGGTTATGGAGGAGTCATTAAACCTTGCACATGACACTACATACCTTCAGACTTAAAATAATAAATCATGCTTGGCCTACGTAGATCAAATGGAAACTTTGCTGGTGGTGTCTAAAGTCTGTGAAGGTAATAATTCCAGGGTGAAAGATGCCACTTTTCATTCACAGGGTTTACAAAATTGTACATTTTATTTAGAAAAAAAGACTGTGATTGGGTCATGCTATATGCAGTGCTTGAAAATTGAGGACCTTATATACACTGATGCAAATAAAACTGAAAGATTGAGAGAAAGAGAGAGCAAATATTAAAGAGCCAATCAATCTCTTCACAAAGTCATTTATTGACATTAGAATAAAGTCTTCATTCAACAGGAACATGATTTCTCTGTTTGTATCATGTCTCAACAGAAATGTTAAGAGGTACGGTATTTCAGAATTTTAATCAATTGCTTGAAAATTTTGAATAATATTGCTGTTTCTTTTGAAACGTCAAATCAGAGAGATGTTTTAGACAAACTGTGAGGCTAAGAAGGTGAAACAAAAACCTATGAGCTCTGTGTTAAGGTCACCACATTATAATGTCACATCCCTCTACTTAAACAAGAAAGGGGTCAAATTTAATGACTTAATTTCTCATGAATTTCAAAGGAGTTTCCCATATTTTCTTTCCGTGCATAGTGTTCCAGAAGTTGCGGTGGTGGAGTAATGACCAGAACGGTGAAATGTTTGAATGAAGCATTTGAACCCAGCTCTGAATGTATAGGGGATCGACCATCAGATTTAGAAAATTGTAATCCTCAAGAATGTGTAGATAATGCACCACCAACCAGTAAGTACCAACACAAGCAAGACATTTCAAACATCACCCTCTATCTCTTTACCAGTTTAAGACTCCAGCAAACATTCCAAAGCAAAGACCATGAATATATATATATACCTGTATGTATCCTAGCTATTTGAAATTCATCAACTGCTTTGTGTATTTAACCTAAGGAAGTAATCAATCATGTTCATTATTTATGTTATACTTTGGGGGCCAACTTAGAAGTATTTGATTTCTTTTGTGTTGAGTAAGTATCCTGCAAATGTTTCTAGAATCCTTTTAAATTAAACAAAATGATCTCATGTACATGAATATGCATGATGCACTGTGGTATTATGAAATTCTTAGTAACATTTCTTTATCAATTTACATTCATTAATATGTTTGGTTATGATTACTCAAAACTTTGAGTTGTAACGAGTCCTTCCATATCATCTGATGGTGCCTAAGACTCATTACTTTTTAACAACTTTGAAATGAGTCAGAGATGATGATTCCATGGGTAAACCGACCTCACTGATATGTTGGAATCCTATCAGAGGTGTGGTTTATGGCAACTGGTTGACTCGTTACAGTTAACTAAAAGCAGCTGGTTGTATTCACAACCTAAAGTCTCCTATCACTCAACAGAAAACAATATATTGAGAAAGAATACAAAATATTGAGAGCAATATTATAGTATTAGTTTCTTGCAGTCAAAAAGCAATACTTCATACTTGCAAACCAACAATCAGCCATTTTAGCTTATCATACATTCATCACATATGTACTGAGGCCCTGTATAATTTGTATATAAAGCTCTGGGCTGAAATTATTTGTCATCAAATGAAAAGCTTAAAACACTACTGGTGTGCATTCTTTTGGAGTGATGAGGAACACATATTAATATATGCTCTAGTTTATGCTACTTTATCAGGAATTGTGCCCATGCTGTTTAATCTCAATAATGTGCATCAACCAGCTGCTGTTATGCTCTGCTTTGATATTTGATTGCATGACTAGCTTGCCTTAATTAAAAGATGTACCTCCTGTTTAAAGTTTGATTGGCAATTGTTAAGGTATCAGTTGTTTAATTATCTAAAAACAGTAGCACGTACCTACTCAAATAAATGCAAAGAAGATAACATTGATAAATGATCCAAAGTGCCATTCAGAAGTACTTTGTTCTTAACCCTGAACTTACATGGTAAACAAAAGAATCTGTCACTCAACAAACTGGCCCATCCAACAAATCAGAACAGCAAGTCTGTGCTAACTTCCTGATTTGTATGGCTAAGAATGGTAATTTTTCACACAAATTAGAATCCATTTCCTTTAGAGAGAATATGTCTGGCTTAAAAGCAACATTATAAAAGATAGTATTGGGGTGAGGGGGTGGTGGTGGTGGATGGGGTTGCATAGAGCTGTGCGGAGTAAGAGACAGCTATTGTTCTACTCAGGAGGGGATTTACCTTGATTCTCTACACAAGCGCCATCACTTTGAAAGGAACTAATAAATGAGGAATCATTCATTTCATACTCTGCATGTTTTTTTATGCACATTTTGCCTCAAATCTTCTTTGGTTTTGCACATTTCATTTTGGCAAACTATTTTGCTTATGCAATCTATAAAAAATCTCTTTATGTTTTTGTTTCATTTTTAATCTTAACTTTTGTAACGTATATTTTGGAGGCTAAAAATCTGTGTTGTCTAAAATGAAAGACTATTAGCCCAACCATTTTCATTCCTCTGCTTATTAGATATGAGACATTTTACACTCCAACTGACTATAAAGTAATCATCTATCATACCTTGCACCCAGGGCACCTGTACCTTTAGAATAATGAAAACTACTTGTAGGAGAATCTTTTGACCTATTTCTTATTTTTGTTTTTTAACTTCTTTCACTTCATAGTTTTTTGAACTTTCAGTTGTACATGAAGTGCTGAAACGTTATCTCACAAATGTCTTCATAAACATAAAATGTCCTTTTTTCTTTTGTACACATGGATCCCAAGTTATATTAGCTCGCTTCATGTTTTTTTATTTTTTGTTCACTGAGGTGGACCAGCGTGATTGTGATCATTTTAACATTTGAGCCATTTTTTTTTATCTTCACCATTATTTACTGTACCTTCTTATAGATGCACCATCTCTTACATCTTCTCCACCCGAAGGTGAGACCATTCTAATCATCCCTTAGTTGGGAGATAGAACTTCATCGAAATTATCCCTCCCCCCCTCTTCCCTTCATCGTACCCCCGTATAATATTCTCTCTGTATGAAATCACAGTATCGTTTGTTTACTATGTATTGTGCCTTCACCATATTCTCTTATTGTCCTGTCCATGGTACATTTGATAGTCTTCTTCAACAACTTAAACTGTATAAATGTGATATTATTCAATTTTACTTTCATGTTTTATTGTATTTGGGTTTTAACTTAAAAAATGTGAACAAGCATATTTGAAAAAGTTATAGAAAAGGGGAAGGTCTGTTATTTTATATGGTTCTGTGCAGTTTTGCTACCACAACTTTATTGTATCTGTGGGGGGCAGGGGGGGTTTCCCAATCCTGAAAATTAATGAAAATATTGATCACATTAATTGATCCAGTCCATAGCTAATTGTTAAACAGGCCGTTGAACAATGTCCGACATTAACAGGTGAATTATAGGCTATGACAGTATCTCTATAAAAATCACAATTGTCTTTGTATTTTTAGACCAGTCCCAAATAATGTCAGAAAAAATGGTTTCATTGTTTGCACCTAAATCTACTGAGGATTAATAAACCCTGCACCTAAATCTACTGAGGATTAATAAACCCTGCACCTAAATCTACTGAGGATTAATCAACCCTGCACCTAAATCTACTGAGGATTAATAAAACCCTGCACCTAAATCTACTGAGGATTATTGCCAAATATCTTCCTTTCTGGAAGAAACTTTAACATCTGTTCCTTAATTTCACTGCAATTTATTCCAGATCTGAAAAGATGCCCGCTTACAGATCTGAAAAGATGCCCCCTTAATTTTGAATTACCTAAAGTAGTAACGCTTGTCTTTGCAGCACCTGCTATATCTATGAAATGAACATGTATGCACACTTTAATAATTGATATCTCGTTCTGATAAAAGTTGCTCATCTATCTTTGACTCAAGAAATACATGTTGAACATTTTTAATGTAGATCCTTCTGTTGCCATGGAACCATACACTTTCCCTAAATATACATAAAATATTTTTGTTTTAAATATATTATTTATGCTGTTAATATTATCTTTCTACTGACAGTATCTCAAATGTTTTAATTCATAAATTGTTAACAATTTTATTGCCATGTATTCTTCAAGTTTATTGATGGGTGGTAGCTGGTTTAAGCTTGTATCAATTACTCTACTATTAAGTACAAATTATATTACTTTGTTATTCCCTATATTGCATGTTTTAACAATATTACTAACAAATTCACAATTAATCCCTTTCAACTATTTAACCAATTGCAAGCTTGATTTAAAATTGCTTCATGCTCTTGCAATACATCCTTTACCCATTTGTAATTTGCTATTCTTGTTTGTCTCTGTAAAACATCACTTTTCCACATTACATGGCAACTCAAGAGAATATTGAGTAATTCTTTAGCAACATTATCATTTAGTAACTTTAAAATTCAAGAGAAGATAAGAAAGGTGAGGAGGGGGAGATATTGGGTTCTGTAAGAAAATGTTTGGAGGAAGGGGAGAGGGGAGTTATGTAAGTAACTGGTCACAGAC
>JAAAKB020232340.1:0-11372 GCA_010014835.2 Apostichopus leukothele | reverse complement strand
ATACATTACGTCAGATTCATGAAGAAAACTGCTCATGTTACATCATGGAAACCACAATGCATTTTTGCATTCTGGTTAGCATATCTACTGACCTTATTTCAAACGTGCGTGTTCCGTGTATATTTCCGATCCTGCATGGGGAAGGGGGAATATTCTTGGGGCCGGCGGAGGTCAGTGGAGGGGTAGGCGCGTATGGTTGTTTAATGAGTGTTACTGATAAGTAAGAAGTGATTTATCAAGAGGTTATACGTTTGGAGTGCTTTCTCCGTTCTGTCATTCTTTCACTTTGTTTGGTAAATCACAATAATAGGGTCGGGTTTCTGTATTGATGGACCGCTTTATTGAAAAATACATCAGAATTCTTAAGTATGGCACACGATGCATGTGAGTTGAGCAACGTATGTGCGTTTGTTATTCATTCAAGTCAGTGTATGGTCGCTTTGAACGTCCGTATATTTTGCACGGTCGCCGTCTGCTATCCTGAGGGGATATTTTGAAAGCTGGAATCATGGTTCCCTTTATAAGTAAATACCCAACAGACCATGAGTTACCTGCAAAACATTAGTATTTTTAATTTTGGTTGACGCTTGACCAAATTGGACCAAGAGTTACAAAATAATTATTCAAGTTAGGAATATCAATCACCGCAGACGACAGCTAATGAACTCCACACTTACCCAGGGCGAAAATTATTACGTCATAATCTGAACTTACAGTGTACCGCTGGGGTACATACCTACTTTATTCTACGATGCCAAAGCCTGCGTGTATGTATGTTAGTAGTCAATAAATGCGTAAGCCTAGGGTCAACTTAACATCTTAACACTAAAAGTATCCCCAAAAATGTTTTATTCAATTTGTGATCTGGGGCATTAATTTTACGCATCTGCCATGCCTGCTTTCAAGTTTCAGGAATTACCGATTGCTGTCACAGCAAGGAACGTATTTTAACCGTTGAATGCACGGTGTCCGGTAAGGAACTAACGTAGTTAAGCCCGATGTTAGACTAACAGTTATTTTTTAGGTCTACTGTAACTTGTAAGGCTCAAGCTACCTATGTCAGTAGGAGCAGTAGCGTAGTATTGTCGGACCTATACAGTAGGCGAGACCTAACGTTACGTAGGCCTAACAGGCATATTCCGTTTTTTGGTCAACCATATTCGAGACCAGACATAAATAAGCGGGTTCTACGTGTTCCGTGTAGATTTCCGATCCATCAAGTGGGAGGGGGGGGGGGGTATACTTCAGCGCAGAGGTCAGTGGAGGGGTAGGGCGGTTGTTGCATGAGTGTTATAAATCAGTTTAGTGGTTTATCAAGTGGTTTACGATTGGAGTGATTTCTCTGTTTTGTCTTTCTTTCAATTTGTTTGGCAAAGCACTATAATAAGATCTGGATGTCCGTATCGATGGACCGATTCATAGAAAAAATACAGCATATAACATAGCTTATAGCACAGGATGCATGTGAGTTGAGCAACTCATGTGCGTTGCTATTCATTCAAGTCAGTGTATGGTCGCTTTGAACGTCCGTATATTTTGCACGGTTGTCGTCTGCTATCCGGAGAAAATTATTTTGAAAGCTGGAATCGTAGTTCCCTTTGTAAGTAAATACTCAACAGACCATGAGTTTCCTGCCAAATATTAGTATTTTTAATTTTGGTTGACGCTTGGCCAAATTGGACCACGATTTACAAATAATTATTCAAAATATCAATTGTAATCACTGCAGACGACAGCTAATGAACTCCACACTCACCCTGGGCGAAAATCATTACGTCATAACCTGGACTAAAAGTGTACAGCCAGGGTACGGTACGGTACGTACCTAGTACTACTGCAGCCTGTGTTTATGTAATGTTACTTGTTAGCAGCGAATTTATGGCTAAACACAGCATCAACTTAACATCGTAACACTAACAGCCAAATTAACAAAAAAGTCATGTTCCTCAATTTGTGATCTGGGTATTAACTTTCCGCATCTGTCAAAGTCTGCTTCCAGGAATTGCCGATTGCTGTCACAGCAAGGAAGGTATTTTAACGCACTGCAAACGCAAGTGTCTGGTAAGGAACTAACGTAAGTTAAGCCTAATGTTAAGATGTAGGCCTAACTGTTATTTGTTAGGCCTACTGTAACTTGTAAGTTGTAAGGCTTAATTTAGTTTTCTAAGTCAGTATTAGTAATAGTAGCAATAGCCTAGTATTGTACTTTGTAGGACATACAGTGGGCTGGACCTAACTATACTTAAGCCTCAGTAACAGGGCACAGACATAACTAAAAGTAAGAAACAGGCTGATATATCAAATTTGGGGCATGGCATCACATTAACAACAATAACATTACTTAGGCTAAGCACAAACTGACACAGTGCAACTGTTACTTTTTAGTTGTGACTGCTACTGTTGTTAGACTAGGCTGTTTTTGGTCAAGAACTATAGGCTATACTATAGACAAGTGCTAGCCTAAAGACATAACCTAGGAATACATATCTTTAGCTTAAAACGCAAAAAAAGATGATGTTAAATACATACCTCGGCTACAGATAGCATTACCTAGCATTTATGACAAGTTAGGTAGGCCTACAGCAACCAACATTTGACATCGCCAGAAAAAGTTGCTGATGCTCAATGCCATGCTAAGTGGAGTTATTCCTGTAGGCTGTGGTTGGCCAAAAATTCATCATGGTTGCTGATTTGTGCCTGACAGTTATAGTCTTATGTGACAAAGATATGAACCAGTCACAGGGGGATGGGGGGGGGGGGTGGATTAATATCTGTCACTGCATCAGAGTTTATAATAAGAAGAATAATTAGACGAACAAGCAAGATCGAAAAGTCAATGATTTAATTGAAAACTCCAATGGAGTATCACAAAGATGAAAATATGTCTTGTCATTGCAAACACTTATAGTAATCACTACCTTATAGCCTGTTCCACACTCCATTTGAACCAACCCATGCAACACACACCACAACGCATGCATAGACATTCACAACATCGTTGCATCTTGGCACTAATAGAATTATTTAAGCTAGAATGAATTTCTGACGATATTTAGGCTAGGCCTAAGCATAAACTCAAAGACTGACAGGGCCTGAATAATGCAATAAATAAGAGCAAAGTACATTGCTGCGATTAATTTAGAAATATTTCTTCATGAGACTTTAAATTGTCTCTTTAAATTGTCTAGGAATATCAAATTTGTTTTTTTCCATAGCCATATATATGTATTTCAATCCCTGAAACTGAAATCTTTACCATTATCTTTTGACAATGATATCACAGAAGTGTGTGAAGTCCACCTCTATTAGTTAGCCAGCGCCAGCGCATTTGGCTGACAGTGCAATATACAAAAATGGCGACACTAAATCATAGTATTCTAATGGCGATAAAGAGCTGGCATTATTGGCAGTCATTGCTGCATGTGCACTTGTTGTGAACTCACTGCTATAAAGTGAGTGACAGAAAAATCTCAAATTGTATTCACTAAGACTTAATTCAAAACTATTTCCCAATACCAATCTATATCTGAGTTTACAACTCTTGTTTTCACCAAGAGGTATGTCCATCAATAACATCTGTATCTTTGACCTATGGGTATGACACAGTTCTCAAAATGTCTGGTTGCAAGGACACTAACCTATCACTATCCCCCCTCCTCCCAAAAAATGACAAAACAGGTATCTACCTTGTTACTTTTAATCTTCATTTTTACTTCATCTGTAGGTTGGGAAGCTATTGAAGTTATCAGTTAGTAGAGTAGAAAACACAATATGGCAGTGGAGACAGCAGTAAGACCACAGACTAATGCTGGACAAGTAAGTGCCTTTTAGAGCTATTATCATTGTACCCAGACATTCAAATTTGGATATGTTTTAGATTGGTAATATTGCTGCGTTATAAAATGGTGCATTTTATATCCCAGAGGTTTTAGTATATTAGGCAAAATTCTCCAACTTATTGAAATGCATTAAACACATAGAAGACAAGCAATATGTCAGTAGGTCTCAATTGTTAAGTGTATAGAATACTAGACCTGACAGAGAAAACAGAAAGCTAGATGTGTCACACACATTTGTAGATCGTATTGTTTTAGCAATGGTAATGCCAGCTCTATAAAAAGAAAAGTGCTTCTAAAGAAAATGTGTGGCAAGTGAGTGCAAGTGCTTTGAATAGACTGTTTGTGTTGTGGGCTAGATGCAGTGGTAACATAAGGGTTGTCTGACAAGATTTTTAGTTCTGTTACACAATTTGACAACCACTTAAACTTGGTCAACACTACTGTCCGTGTTCAGTAAGGAAAGATTATTCACTCAATCAAAGTTAAAAGCTGTGAGTAACTCATGACTCCATTGGATCTCACATGTTAATGTTACATTTACAAGCAAAAGCAAATGGGAAATGAACCATTTTTAAGTACATAGTACTGTACAGTGGAGGATGGATGGCTGAGTTATTTATAAAAAGATTAGTCATATTTGTTGAAAATTTGCAAGGCAGGGAGCCCACAAAGTTGATATATGACATGATATCAAAGGCTGACTTTTCTTTCATTCCTTTCTTTTTCAGTGGTCTTCAATATTTCCATCTGAGCAAATATCTGAACAACAGTCGGCATTATTTGTCAAGAAACTCTTGGCTGTGGGAGTATCAACAATAACATATCTAAGGACTATCTTTCCAGAACATGCATTTGGAGACAGATGTTTGGAAGGTACTGTCTTCAGCTAAGATTCACAGTATAATTTCTTGTTTAAAGTATTATTTACACAAATACTTATGGCTGGTATGTACAATATCATGTTGGGCATTTTCTCAACATTCGTATCATTCATTTCGACTGCAGCTTTTATTTGTGAGGATATTAAAGAAAATAAATTCAGTACATTTTTCTTTAGTGGCCTGTCCTGAATAATAAAAAACATAGTACAATAATGTTTAAATAGTTCGCTATTTTTCAGTAATTTTGCCATTGCAAAAGAGAGTTCAGTTTTTTCTGTTTTGATATGCTCAATAAATGATGATATGCTTTTAGCATATATCATGAAGATGACCATAAACCCTCTAACTGCTATAAGACACTTGAAGAAACTAACATCTGACCATTCATGAGTTTAAACCAGGTGGTTAAATGTCTGAATTTTTATTAAAAACTTCCCACATTTTACTTTCTTCTTTCTGGGCCAGTTTAAATGTGTGAAGCATTTTATATGTTGCTAATTTGGTATAAAACCTGTGATGTAAAGTTGATATGAAACTTTCTTTTCCTTTGCAGATTTGAACCTTAAAATTCTGAGAGATGATAGCAGTTGTCCGGGGGCTTGTAGTGTCATAAAGTGGATGAAAGGATGCTTTGATGCCTTGGATAAAAAATATGTGAGTTTTGGATAATTGATACTGTTTTGTTTGAATTCTTAGTCAAATCCTTTCTCCACATTGCAACATCTGTCACTGGATGGTAGATGATAAAGGTGAAAACTGGGTCACCAATTAAAGAAGTTTCAATACCAGGGCTATAGGGCATTATTAAAAATAAGATTATAATTGATGAGGGTACTCCAACTAGTCTTTTTCACCAATTGCTGTTTTAATTTGGCAGAGCTATGTTAACCATTCTTTGGATGACATAAAATACTTTGTAGGTTCATACAGAGCATTCCTGGTTCATCAAGGATGTCTTGTGGAAAATTGAATTGTGCTGTGATGCTTTAGTGATGAAATACAACCAGCTGTTTGAGTTTTGTTTGTAGTGACAGGGAATCACTTAAATCTCAGTCCTGTTAAGGCATTTGTTCTTTAACTTCATATCTGTTTATTTTATTGTGCAGTACAGTAGGATTAATGATACTGATTGGGAGGTTTCACTTAACACTTAGCCACTTATAATATGAAATTAATTTACAGTTTCTGATTCCTCTTGTTTTATAGCTCAGGGCATTGATAATTGGGGTGAGTAGTGACTCTATTTTCAGTTATAGATGGTCCTCTTGTGACAGTTTGATGTGTGGTGGAATTGTGTTGACTGTCCATATGTGCACTGCAGCAAAAAGTATCAGGACTAAAGTAACTTCTCCTCTGGCATAGTTGAAACTTTCTTTAAGAGTATTGCCTAGGAGGCACATAAATGTAATATGAAGCGATGGGGGGGGGGACTAAATAGTCACTATGGTACTTTCCCATATTGCAATACATTTGTACAGACATTTATGCATGTTCACAGATACGCACAGCTCACTATGTATTCCATGCTATGATTCATGTCAGTTACTACTAATCTTTGCACCCGTTTTAGTATGATTTACTGAGACACTGAACATTCTTCAAATCACATGAATTTACAGAGGTAGAACCAAAAAATATTCCTTGTTAACAAAAATTCAAGAAAATCTTTACTTTCAGCAAATGATGTAGTTGCTTCAAAAACTACTCTAAGCTATTCTACTTCTTTAGTTGCCTTCTATAGAAATACTGAATTATTAAATATTGAATGTTTTCTTCACCATCAGCTCTACATCGATTCTGATGATCCTGATGTAAGTTCTTGCCACTAATAACTTAAAGTTAATTAATTTAAATTTTTGCCATGATGTTTTGGTTGAGTTATTAGAAATTAGAAAATGATAGATTGACATTAACAGTTAAGCCTGCAATGAGGAACCAACAGCATCATCAGTTTATCCTTAAAGGACCATGCCAGAGATATGGCATATTTTAAGCTGAATATCTTGAAAAATTTGAAAAGATATAAATAAACATTAGTAGCAATCAAATTTTTCCTTGGCCTGTGACATAACGTTACAATTCTGTCTAAAGTCTTCCTGTAATCTTTGCAGTAGTATATCTTGAAATACTTTATATAAATACTTTTAATGGACTGCATTGTAAACTTTCACCTTTGGAGAAAAATAAAAATAAAATGCTTCCAAACCCCCCCCGCTCCCCCCCCCCCCCCGCCATTGTCATTTTCATTAACATGTATAGGGTAGTGTTAAATCTAACTTCCAGCTTATTGTGCAAAGGTGTCAGTTGATATGGACCACCACAGTAGATAGTATTTCCAATATATTCATTTAAATATCAACAATTCCTACAAAATAGTTTGCTTTTTTCTTGTAATATAGACTGTCATCGAGTCATACACCTTCAAATTTAGCTACACTGAAAGTGGACCCAGTGTGGACATTTACAGGTGATTATATCAAATTTTCCTTCCAGTCTCTAGATCGTGAATTAATGTACAGGATCTTGTGGTCATTAATTGGTTACTATACTGCAAAAGTTAATTGCAGTATGTATTTATAACAAAATTTACACTTAAGTTGCATTCTTGCATAGAATTTGCCCAAATGTCGTCTTTTTCATTGACTGATAAAGAGGAAGTAAGGTTAATAATATATTCTGTTTCGGTAGTCAGCCAAGATTGCACCACAAGTTATACACTTAGGCATAACTATAGGCACCAAATGTACAAGTGAAAGAATATCAATTGAATTAAGATTGTAGGTCACAACAGCTTTTGTATCTGGTAAATATTTTGTAACTAATTAGGAACAGCCAAATGCAGACACAGTTCCAGGGAGTGTGTCAGGGGGGGTTGCAAAGTAGATTCCACACTTTTCGATTGAACACATAAAACATTAACTATAGCTATTAGCTCAATGTTGCATGTATATCTAACTATATACCTAATTTATAGCCTAAATATTCTCAGACACTATTTCACATCTAAAATTTTAATTTTGTCCTTAATTAACAAAAAACCATGTGCCACGTCATGTAGAAGACTTCAGTTTTGATATCAATACCCAAGCTTCATGTGTCCATTATGTATGCTTGTCTTGCACTCACTGTTGTGTAAAACACTTTCAGATGAACTTTCTGAATTTTTAAATTTTTGTAAATGTGTAAATCTTTGTTCTTTCTTGATCTTACAGAAATGAAAACAAAATTAGTGGCGCTGGTTCAGAAAAGGAGACAAAGAAGGCAACTCTTCGACTACTACGTACTATCATCGTTTTGACTCAGTCTCTTAAACTCTTACCAGATGATGCTATGATGACCATGAAACTTCTGTACTATGATGAAGGTACATATGATGTTACCCTTTTGGGATAAATTTATTAAAAAGAGAGAGAGAGGGAAAATACAGTTTCAATAATTTTAACTCCATCTTCAAGCAACTCTAAGGTGTACACAATATAAGTTTGCTTTTGGTTGTTTGGAAATTACTAAAAGTGAAAGCATAATTTACATATTAAATATTTGTATCCTATTTCAAACAGTCACCCCAACAGATTATGAACCTCCTGGTTTCAAGGCTTCTCCATCGGACAACTTTACCTATGAAGATGAGCCAATGAACATCAGAGTTGGTGATGTCACAACTGTAAGTACTCAGCAAAGCAACTGCTTAGGCATTATATTCACTCAGGGTATTCAAACTGGGGGTCACAATTCCTTTTAGAGTCACCCAAATGGCTCGGAGGGTCGCCAGTTTCCCCGGGAGGTAAAGAAACGGTGCCATTATTTGTAGAAAATTGTGGAAAAATCTTCAGTATTAATTTCTTCAAAAGTTCTTCTTTTAAATCAAAGTGTGAGTCAATAGTTTTAACATGTGCACCATTCAAATCTGAATCAAGTTTAGAAAGTTTACTCTTAGCAAGGCTAGGGGTACAATACAGAACTGTTCAAATAAATTTAGGTTTGTAACAAGAATCCCAACTCAAAGGTTGAATTTTGGAGTCAGAACAGGGCTGACATATATATTTTTCTGTAGTATCTAGTTTAATCTGAGTCCCTCAATCCTCATAATTTAGGACCATAATATAAGAATTTACACCTAGAAATCACTAGCTTCCCTCTCATGTTTCATAAGTGTAAAATGTAGTACAACTTGTCACATCGGCAAATTTGAAAACACTTGTTAATCATCCTCGGTAAAATGTTGAAGAATAAGTGGACAAGGGGGATCTCAAACCATCTCTTCACATGTTCCTTTTTGCTTGCATTCCCACCAATCACACCCGATTTAATAAATCGCCGTGCTTTCAAATACATAATTACATGTCTCTTTGCATAAATTTGAACTCATATTTGCCTGTAATTGCTTCTAAACTTGAAATGATAGTTTCATTTGGTAATTCTACGACAGTTGTCTGATTATCCATGTTTATGTGTACATGTGTTTATTCAGGTTAAAACTTGTCAGTTTAGTTGAGATCTGTTAAGATCAGTTCTTGCTCACAGACATAAAATTTCTAATAGAACATGTTTACAATTTGAAATGGCACAGGACACTATTACTGACTTCTACTGCTTTAATTTCTTTTCAAAATATTACAAAAACTGTTAGCAAACTGCTTGTCCACTAAAGAGCCTGTGTAAGAGAATGTGTTTAAGTAAGTGGGCCTGTCGTTTCAATCCTAGCAGGATCTTCTTCAGAGGCTGAATGATTTAATTATTTTTCTCTCTTTTTCTTTTCACCCTCATGGTTTATTGGACAGCCGTTCCACACGTAAGTGCCTATCTGTATTTTTAATTACAGTACCACGTTAACCCCACTATGATTTTTAGCAATGTCTTACTTTGGATATGAAATTCCTTAGGTTTTAATCATTTATTATTTTGTGTTCCAACCAATACATATATGCTAACATATATATAAATACATATGTAAAGAAACAAAGTAAATATTAATGTGAAGTGCCTCATTTAATTAATGTGAATAAGAATAGTTCATCTGGTTTGGATATCTATAGCAGTATGATGCAGCAAAAAAAAAGAAGAAAGTTGCTACACATATAGTAAGGCATATTGCAATTTTTGGTACACAGAAACGTAGTATTTGCAGCATTTTAATACGTATCGAAATTTCTAAACCTCAAAGTTGGCATTCAATATGTTGACAAGGCCCCCTGTAAAATGAAGGTTTAGCATCAAATGACTTTTAGATATGAAATTGTATAGAAGTTGAATCAGTTAACAGCTGTGATATGCCCAGAAAAGGTAAATATATCATGCTATAATAGAGCAGTCAACTAAATCCACTACCAATTCCTCAATTTCTTTAATTGAAATTTTGTTGGCATCTCTTCTAAATCATATTACAGCCTTTTAAGTTATTAAAAAAGTGATGAGGTGGGGTGGCGGAGGGGCGCACAGAGGTGCTGTGTAAGGTATAGCAATGAGGGTGTAATTTACAGGAGATATTGTGTTAATTCTACACCTTTAGTTATGAAGAATACTGTACAGGTAGCATGGTATGACTAGAGACACAACAACATGTGTTTACATCACCCACGTACAAAGGTCTAATTTGACGGTAAAACTTGCTATTGCTAACAACTGTTCAAGAAACTAACTTTATTTCATTTCACAATTAGTTTAATAAGATTATTTACAGTCAGTGTTGTGTACTTAACTAATTTTGACACATTTTTTCCCCATAAATTACAGAGTTAAGTTACGGATGAAAACAGACAAGAGTCAATTTGATATTACTGAAGATGAGGAGAAGGAGAAGGAGAAGGAGAAAGTAGTCAAAGATGTAGAAAATTCTTCTGAAGAAATCATTGATAAAGGCCTAGATGAAGAAGTGGATGTTATTCAGGAGAAACAGGTGTGTTCTGAAAATTGAATATGACAAAATTGGTATATCTGTTTTACTTAAAACTGTCTTTAACATTGGCTTTGCTACAATCTGGTGGAACAATTATTTTACAGTATGAAAGGAAATATAAAGGTGCTAAAAAAATATCAATCTGTTACTTAAGTCCCCCCAAATCATCCCCAAAACAGAGAAAAGTTGTCATAAACACAAAGGTTTCTAAATAAAAAGTAAAATAATACATTAAATTTGTTGGAGGAAATATTTTCTTTATTACCTCAGAGTTTTTAAGAAAAAATAAAAGTAAAAGTAATAAAAAAAAAAATCAGAAATGACTGGTTGTATAGATCACAATTTAAGCAACTTGCCAAAAGATGCAAGTGCTTGTAATATCTACTGGTTTAGATCAAGTTCTTACTGGTATTTTCCTGAATTACAACACACATAGTTACTGTGAGAGCAGATCAATAAATTTTGCTTGATAATAAGCTTTAAAAAGATGTAGAAATCATGTTGATTCTCGGACTGAAGATTGTTAACTGAATTGTCATGTGTTAATGTTCTTAATGACTACTGGCAACAAAATGGAAGAGGCTTCTTTTTTTTGTCACTACTATCAAAGATGCACAAGCATTTAGCTATTTAAAGAGGTTATGAAATGAAAATTTTTCATGTCTTAGAATGGTTTATCTACATTACTACAACACCATCCATGCACAACTTTCCGTAAATACGGCTTCAAACGCCAGAAATTCGCTGTCAAAGTAT
>JAAAKB020232339.1:0-19880 GCA_010014835.2 Apostichopus leukothele | reverse complement strand
GGTGGTGTTGCCCAAGCCTAACATGTTATAAAGTATGTTCATGTTGCCCAAGCCCAACGTGTTGTAAAGTTTGTTCGTGTTGCCCAAGCCTAACATATTGTAAAGTATGTTGGTGTTGCCCAAGCCCAACGTGTTGTAAAGTTTGTTCGTGTTGCCCAAGCCCAACGTGTTGTAAAGTATGTTCGCGTTGCCCAAGCCTAACGTATTGTAAAGTATGTTGGTGTTGCCCAAGCCTAATGTGTAGTAAAGTATGTAGGTGTTGCCCAAGCCCAACGTGTTGTAAAGTATGTTGGTGTTGCCCAAGCCCAACGTATTGTAAAGTATGTTGGTGTTGCTGTCAACTGTACAGATTTAACATAGATCTGTCAGATTGTCAGCCATGCTCTTTCTGTCTTTCAAATTAATTAAGATTTCCTTCTTGCTGTGTTATTAAGTAAAGGACATTATGTTGAACTTTCATTTTGATTCATTTTGTTTATTTTCTCTCCGCCCATTCACAGTGACAGTTGCCGGGTCAGGGAATCAATATGTGCTGTGTGGTGAGTACTTTCAAGTTAATACAATGGGTTTAGTAGAGTAATTGCCAATCTAAATCGCAAATGATACAATACCAGTGAACATGAGTGTAACTCATTACGTTTTGATTTCTTTGTTTCAACACCACGTGTTACATATATAATACAGTCTAAATAGAAATGAATGCACAAACACGGTGTGAAGGAAGTAAACTGAACACATTCATATTCTGATGTTTCCATACATCTATTGAAAGTGGAAAACTGCACATGTTCATATTATGAAGACAATCACAACTTTTACAAGATGTATTTTAAGTTGCTTGTACAATATGCAGGAGAGAGTCTTTAGGTATCGTTCAATTGGGGAATTCGGAAATAAAAGTTTATCTTCGATTCTTTGATTTAATTTCTTTGGGCAAATGAATGGACTATTAGATCTGTACAGTAGTTCTGTACAGTGGTTACCTCCTAACATTATGTAACTACTGACTTCACGTTTGTTTTCTTTCCCCCTTCTAACTCTATGGTTTTCTTCTTGCTTTTACAGTATTGTACCTGCTGTTGTTTCACTTTTTCTTGTTTATGTTCTTATGGGCCTACTATCAAACAATATTCGGTAGTCACCCTGGAGTACCCGGAGAGGTTTGTGTGTTTTTCTCGTTTAATGTTCATTTTGAAACAGTTAAGTTCATTAACAGCAGCAAGATACTTTCACATGTAAGCCAAATATATGATCAAGAAACCGTAAGAACTGCCCGGTCAGTGGAAACTGGAATCAAACCTTGACCACCAAGTTATTTAAGCCATGTTGTGCATTCGTGTGTATCTTTGTGTCACTCTGACCGCGTTGTGTTATATATTGGGCATAATTTGCTACCCTTGTGTAGATTAAAATTGGTCTACTGCTACTAAGTTATGAAGCATTTAGACCACATGCAGGAAACTTTGTGTCCCACAAACTCAACGGAATGTATTATTTTTTGTTTGCAAGTCTTGGAGCTTTGTCGCCATTTCCTTTGTTCATAGTGTGATTTTAGTTAGACCAAGTAATAGAATATTTTTAAGTTGTTTTTTTGCTGGAGTAAACCAGATTGTGGCCTATTCAACACACCTTGCTGTTTTAATATCAGCTTACCTGTGGGACGTCTGATATCCGACTGATTTAGTAATATGTGTATCTGTTATGTTCTCAGTCAGCTCACTCAGTGCCAGGAACTACCTCACCCCTAGGGCTTCATACATGCCCCCCTCCTTACACCCATTATTACAATTAACAGGCACAACCCGACATAGAAGTGGGTATGTGTTGCCTGGAAGTGTCCATGGGGGCTCTTTGGCCTTGGGGTCCCTTGATCCTAGGCTGCTCTTAGGTACTGATCTCATATGTCTATTGTATTTATCAAGCACCGAGTTGACTACTGTTGCATGTCATTACTTTCTACTTAAGACCCATTTTTTCACTTGTTCTTTTGTAAATTAATTTACTTTCTTCTTTGTAAAGCGCCTTGAGCAGTGACTTTTGTTTACTGATTTGGCGCTATATAAGTCTCATTTATTATTATTATTATTATTAGTAATCTTACAAAATAGATGAACCATGTAGTAATTGTCTTGTTTATTTAGTCTGCCAATATTAATTGATTTCTTTCTTTAAGAAACAGTGAAATCGATGTGATTCCAATTTTTTATTTCTCGCTCTTCCAGTTTTACTTAGCAAGTGATGAGGTTCAAAGAATTGAATCAGAGGATCGATCCGGGGAACAGCAAGAAATTCTGAAAGAAATCAGTAGAGATAAAGCCCTACCTGTCTACACGAGAACATTCGGTGGCGGTAAGGGTTCCGAATGACTCATCATTCGACTGAATTTATACTGAATAGTGTTTCAGATCATCATTCATAGTATGTCATTGAGCACAGTGCAGCTATTAGAACATTTTCTGTCAAATTCAAAACTACTCTTGATCAAAAGGAAAACTCAGTTGACAATGCTGAAGGTTTTAAATCATTTTATCTTTAATGTCACAGGGTTGGCAGGATTATGTTATCATTCTGTTCATCTTAAGACCCAATAATTGTACCGTAAGCTGTTGTACAAACTTACCCCCCCCCCCACACCCCATCTCTCTTTGCTTACCTATCTCTATTCCACTTGTGCACTTCCTTCTAACAAGGCTCTAGCAGTCTGGTGATGATTACCACTGTAGTCTTTATCCAGCCAATTTCTTTATCATTTACAGTTCTCCTCTCTTATCTGTCTCGACTCTACTATTGCACTTCCCAATCTACCTAGCCTATTAACTGGTAAATGTTTTAGCACTGGTCTGTGGTCTAACATTTTATGAAGAAAAGAGGGGAAGAAAAGAAGAACAGAAAATAAAATTGGCACAGAGAAACATTTCAAGCCTCTCTTTATAGTTTTGACAGATATTGCAAGGACTAGAGTCATTTGAGGGAAATAAATGCCTATTTTTAGAATATTGTATATTTGCCAATTAACATTTTATTTAAAATAATTATAACAAGTGGCATTATAATGCTGGTGTTTTGAACTACCAGGGTAGCATCACATAACTTTGCAAAAAGGATCATTCCTTATCAAAATCACCAAATTTTGGAGTATGTTGTAGTTTGACCTCTTTTTAAAAATGACCAAATTTATTGTCTGCTTGGAGAGGGTCCAGCAACAGCCATCCGTGATTTGACATGGAATGACCACAACTATATAAATGTTTCTTTTTCGCTCTTTTCACTAGGAATTCGCTACTGTCACATCTGCAAAATTATTAAGCCAGACAGATGCCACCATTGCTCTGTCTGTGATCGGTAAGTCATCGATTACTCGCCGTAATCTGCAAAACTTTTACCGTGTGATCGAAGAGATCATGTGTACTATGTGAATATGTTCTGTCTCGTTGACGATTGTCAATGTGAATACTTTCTTCGCAGGTTTGTGTGAGTTACAGATAACCTGTGTTATGGGCCTCAAGTCTTGATAAAGGTTCTAGTAAATAATATCAGTTTGTACAAAGTTAGTTTAATAGTGAAATGAATATTGGCAATATGTCATTGTTCCTGTAATCAACTGTATTATAATAACAAAAGTGTTTTTGGGGAGGTCACCAAAGGAGGTGGATGCACAGTATAGCATAGTGTTAAGGTCAATACATACTGTATGGTGCATGTATCACAGCTTGATATTCTGGCAAAAAAAATTCAACTCTTTATTTCTTCTGTTGATGCCTGTGGGCAAAATTATGAAGATGAGCATAAATAATCATAAAAATTCTTGAATTTTGATGATTATGAAGCCAGTGCTCAGTCAGCATCAATGGATTGCCTAGAAATGCAGCTGTAGATACTGCTTGAATTGGATCAGCACTCTAACTTCAATTGTACAGAATGGAGTAACCTATGGCATTGTATTGAATAACATTCTTCTAATGGCGTCTCTGTATTATGTGATGTCATGGTATGGTGTATTTATAACACATTTTGTATTGAGTCTGTAATGTATTACACAGAGTATTTAATGATATCATGGACTGTCATCTCCATGGTTACATGGTAAGGAGTCTGCATTGAATAATTTATCTGGTATCGCATCGCAAAATGGACAAATTGCTATTCAAAATGGGCAAATTGCTATACAAAATGGGCAAACTGATGCATAGCAGTTATTGTACACAGAACGTCCACAGAAAGTTCATAGCCTTCATAATTGCAATGGAAAATTTTTACACTAAATTATTCCTTGGTCTGTATGATAGTATTGCATTTGTTGTCTCTAAAACAGACCTTTGACCTACTCTATCTTAATACTGATTTTTTTTTCTCCCCCCCCCCCTGAACAGATGTATTCTCAAAATGGATCACCACTGCCCGTGGGTGAACAACTGTGTGGGCTACGGCAATTACAAGTTCTTTGTCTTATTTTTAATGTATGCCTTGCTTTTCTGCCTCTATGTTGCTATTACTACAGTGCCATACTTTGTTCAATTTTGGCAGGTGAGTTCAAGAGAGTATTAAGCTATGTACTAAGAAATAAGCATTATGTGTGACAGTGATGAATGTCAACAAAGTTTTATTGCTTCAAATGTCCAAACTTCAGCAAAGTTGAGCATGATACAAGAAGAACTACAATACTCCAGGTTTTTCAGAAAGTTACCTTCATAACATGTTTGGAATGCTCTTTTATATAAACAGAATAATTGATGATAATGAGGTTGGTACCTCATTTCAGGTTGTAATATTATCTCTTGTATCTCAACCAAAAAGTATAATTTTTTTTTAATCATGACACACAAGGAAAGAGTCAAACAAACAGTTGAATAAACATAGCAATATTAGCTGAGAAAAAAATAAAATAATCAGGGCCAAACAAGAGAGAAAATTCTTTGAGCTGGTATAATGTACAGGGACCAGGCATTAGAAGTGCACTGTTGCAGTATCAAATGATTTCGAGTTTACTCTTTTGTAGTCTCGTTGTGACTGGTACTAGACCTTCAACGGTAACAAAAAATAATGGGAAACTGTACAATAGATCTTTATGGAAGCTACTTCTTTTAAATGTTACGCATGGATGGTACAGTTTGTCAATGCCAACTTCTGATGTGTTTTCAGAGACTACAAAAGGTTTCAAAGAATATTCTACAAAACTTTAATGATATAGCAGGATTTTAGCGTGTTCAGCGCTTTCCTTAGTGTCACTGGTTTGATTGTAGAGTATTTTCTGTTGTCTACCTGTTGGTCCTTAAGTTGTATGGACAGGTACTCTTAGTGTTATCCCTAGTTATCTGAAATGTGATACAAAATATTTGCCTTGAAGACAAGTTTATAGAACTGATATAATTTGTAGCACTAATCCCTTTTTTTTCTTCTTTTTTTTTTGTCATCAGATGATGAGAGATATATTTGGACATATTAATCCATTGAATATTAATCTTTTTCCATAGTTGATATTTTTATACAAGTCTGCGTAAAATTTGCACCTGTTAGTGATTTTGATCTAGCTATGCCAGATATCCACGGCTAGACCGACATTTTGTAAAAATCAATTTTGAACGAACACAGTCGTATAATTTTGAATGCTTTCTCTTACCCTGAACAGAAGGGCATTGACAGCCATGGTGCTGGCGACTTCCAAACGGTCTTTCTCTGTCTCCTAGCAGCTATGTTTAGTCTGAGTGTGTTAGCACTAACGTGCGTACACATTCGTTTGACTTTGACAAACCAGTCGACGATAGGTACAAAATAAACCTTGCGGCTCTCCTCTGCTTGTTTGACACCCTTCATCTCAAGCTTTCCTGCATGTCTTACCACTCTGCCCATTTCACTTTTACCCAAGCTGAACAATTGTACACAAAGCTGTACTTTATAACCATACCAAAAATAAAAATCCCATTTTCATTTTCTTTGCAAAATGATGGATAAGAGAATAATATCTTTGGTTATGCAGACTTAAATCTCAGTATAAAGACATAAACATTAATATTTATAAATACAAGTACATAAACCAGTCTGGTATTAAACATTGTGATCTTAATCTTGGGATTAGTTGATTACTAGATATAATATTTAAGTTATCCATTCTGGTTTTGCATAGGGGAATATTTTGTTAAACACTTGTTACAGTAGACACTCTGTCCTCCCAAAGTTGAAGACAGCAAAACTTGCTCGAGCAATCAACATCTTCCATCCTCGAGACATCTGATACTTACACCCACCATACAAGAAAAAGCTTTGGTACTTTAACTTCGATCCTCTGGTACTTATAATTTATGTCATCTGTCACTCTACCCAACTCTGCTAGTATTCTAACTCAGTTTCTCTGTCACCGTAAATCAACTGGTACTCAAATGAAATCCTCATGTAACTTAAATCAAACCCTGGTAGTAGTTAATCAATCACACGATCAGATCATATGGTACTCTGAATCAAATTATTGGGTTCCCTTAATCAAGGCCCTTTGTCACTCAAAATCACATCCTCTGGAACTCTAAAACAAACCCTCATGTAATCTATCTCAAATTCTCAAGTACTCTATCTCAAATTCTCTGGTACACTAAATCTAGTCCTATGTTACTCTTCATCAAATTATCTTGTACTCCTATTCAAATTCTCTGGTAATCTAAACCAAATCCGCAGCTACTTTTAATCCAATTTGAAACCAAGTTCTCTGGTACTCTAGATCAATTTCTTTCATATGCCTTTTTTTGATTTCAAAATGAAATCTTCTGGTACTCAAAATCAAATCCTCTATAATCTCGGAACAAGTTGTGTCTTGTACTCTAAATAAGCCTGTTTGGTACTAACATCGCATTTCTGTTAGTTCCGACCTCATGAAATGATATCGAAACGAGGGAATAGTCAGGTATAGATCAAACATTTCTCCCATGTTGAATGTTTGTATATTCTTTGCAGCATAGCCTATCTTTACAGCCTTCCAGGCTTGCTCCATGGCAGTGTAGGTCTTAACGCCAGCTTTCTCAATTGATCAATTAGCTTCATTCTCTGTCTTCCACGTAGGAAATTCAAGACAGCGATGCCGCCCGTTTTCACATCCTCTTCCTCTTTTTGGCGTCGATAATGTTTGCAATCAGTGTCACAATTCTGTTCTGTATGCACATCAGACTGAGCTTGGTTAATCAGAGCACTTTAGGTATGTACACGACGATGCCTAAACAATCGTGATGTTTGCTTCAAACAGATTCTTGGAAAGTTTTGAAAAAAAAGAGAACCGACAAAAAGTAACCTGAAATTGATCTGGATGGTATTCTTTCTATGTCTAAAGCCTTACATTGATGGCACCAAAAAAATGTCCTTTTCCTATCCATATTTACAAGAAAAATGATGGTAAGGTGAAACTACATTAAAATATCTGAAGTATCGATGAAAAAACGAACAGAAAATTGATTTCCCAAAGTGATTGATAATCTGGCTAATGTGAGTAGTGGTCATATGGTTGGAAAAAATATTCAGGGAGATAGTATAATATAGTCTATAGTATAAAGTGCAATGTCTTCTCCATTCTTGCGACAGGCATGAAAATCTATGCATTCTGTTTTCTGCTTTTCTTTTGCATATTTTCAGTTTTCCATAAATGCTCACCAAATATCTATTAATGTCCTATTGGAATTAGAGCCGATTTTGGCATTAGTATTTCAATGCTTTGCATATTATAGCTATCCAGTCATCATTGCATTCATCGCCATTAGTCACTCATTGGTCGTCATAAACTTGTATTCTTAGTCTTACTTGAATTTGGATTTTAATGCAAAGGAAGCAATTGGTACTAAGAACAGGGTTTCCCCTGAAATTCATTTTGTGCGGTGGCTGCCTCTCTGATTTTCGCGCCCGCCTCGCAAAAATATTACCAACCTCACTGCTTCAGAGAAGGAATAAAAAACGCAATGATTGCAATCCTATATTTTAAACCCATGCCATCATCAGACATTGAAAAACTTGTCGGTGAACACAAAATTATAGCAACAAATAGATCTCCTAATTTAACATAGCATTTTTATCTAATTTATTAAGATGATTGACATTAGTATGGTTAACAACATTTTCCTGGCTACCATCCCTCCCCCTCCTCCTCCCTGTATACTCATATCCCTCCAGTGTAATAAACTAGTTACCGCCTCTCCCAGGAGGAATCCCAGAAGAAACCCTGTAAGAACTTACTAAAACAGGAGGCACAAAACCAACCATCATAATGGCCAATGTGGTATAGATATTGTGATGATCGAATTACCCAAACAGCTATTAAAGAAAATTCTTCCATTTTGTGAGGTATCAAAGGTGTCATGTTCCTTAACACATGGCTGAAGACTTGAGCAAGTCTAAATTTGACATCATTATGCCACCACATGTGCATCAATTCATGTGTTTTCCTTATATAGTATAATGTTCACACTCTGGAATGAAGGTGGGTTTTTTCGAATGCTGTTCAGCCAAAATATTGAAGTTCATAGCATGACCTGAATGATGGCATTGTTTTCAGTGTTAACACTATTAACATTCTACCTTGAAAATATTACAAGAAGAATGAAACAACAATGAAAAAAAGAGATAGAGAATGTAAAAAAACATTCCCAATACTAGTGACAGTATTAAAGATCCACAAAATGACCCAGACACTACACTCTAAAGCTACAATATCTCTTGAAAGTAGCAAGAACTTTCTTTAGCTACATTGGGGGAGTTTTTCATCACAATATCTCAAAAGCTAAGGTGGTAGTTTGGGATTGGTTCTACTTTAAGTTCTTGGTGTTGGTTTATTGTTCTTGATTTCAATATATTTAATGTTATTAGTTTGTGGTATTATGATATATTATTGTAAAACTCAAAATTTTACAAAGGAATTGGATCTAACCAGACAGAATCCCCCTGTTATATGTTTTGTTGTAGTTCTATATATGTGGTATCACTTTAAGGAAGTAGGTGTTTTGAAATGTGGCTGATAGATTGCCCTCAAGAGTCTCTGAGGTACAGTAACGATGAAGGTCTGTGAGATCATACCAGTGCTCAGTTTTCTGGACATGACCCCTTTTTTGGCTCCCATCATTTACATTGGATGGCAGGACTAGAAGTTCCCTTTCCTCGTCAGTCTAACGAGAAAGTATTTAAATCAGAAACTAAAGATTATGTTTCCAAGTTTTGAAAACAGAACTATTTTATTGTGGATTTTGATTATGTTGTTATTAGGTTTTGTTTCACATATTTTGATCTTACTTTCTATTGTTGAACTTTAACCTTTGTACTCTTTATTCAGAGTCATTCCGTTCGCCAATATTCCGCCACGGACCTGACAAGGAAGGATTCAGCCGTGGTTCCGCCAGTGGCAACTTCCATGACATTTTTGGGAGCAGAAAGAGCCACTGGTTTCTACCGATGTTCACGAGGTGAGGGGCAATAGCTGACTCTTTTAGGGATTTTGTCTTTCACTCTCGCATGGCAGGCCTTGAAATTCAGGCTGTCTACTGGCTAGATGCCAGTGGAGTTTCCTGTTTGCCAGTAGGAAAAAGAAAGACACTGGCAATTGTCTGCGAGTAGACATTAAACACTTATACACATGGTAACCAAGTCAAATGCTGGTCGTTGTTTTAAATGTCTTGGCTAATTTTAAAATGTCTAAAAAGTCTTACCTATTGATGGAGAGTAACTACTGGTTGTGACAATCAGCAAATACTGCTTGAAGATGGATCAATTTCTGATTGATGCTGACTGTTACATTCTAGTGTAAGCTATATTACTGTGTTATGGTATTCTATGTGACGGGGTGGAATGCCGAATGCATGCTTGAAATCACGGTTCAGACTTTACCTATGTACAAGGTTTAACTAAAGTGGATCATAGATAATAATATTTTCTTGTATATCATGTCTAATATTAGTGCTGGTGACGGGGTGAACTGGCCAATGCTAGCCCGTGATCAAGACTCGGACTTTACATATGTACGAGGTCTAACTTAAGTGAATCATTGATATTCATATTTTCTTGTATATCATGTCTAATATTAGTGCGGGTCACAGGGTGAACTGGCCAATGCATGCTTGAAATCACGACTCGGACTTTACATATGTAGGAGGTTTAACTTAAGTGGATCATTGATATTAATATTTTCTTGTATATCATATCTAATATTAGTGCGGGTGACGGGGTGAACTGGCCAATGCAGCCCGTGATTAAGACTCGGACATTACCTATATACGAGGTTTACCTTAAGTGACTCATTGATATTAATATTTTTTTGTATATCATATCTAATATTAGTGCTGGTGACGGGGTGAACTGGCCAATGCAGCCCGTGATTAAGACTCGGACTTTACATACGTAGGAGGTCTAACTAAAGTGGATCATTGATATTAATATTTTCTTGTATTATCATTTCCAATATTAGTGCTGGTGACGGGGTGAACTGGCCAATGCAAGCCCGTGATCAAGACTCGGATCGTCTCTTGGATGATGACCGAGATGAAGATCTCCTAAGTCCTGGAGAAGAGTCTCCATCTCGAGGTACTAGCATCATCATGTTTCATACTAGTTCTCTGCCTTGTTATTATATATATATTCATATTCTTGTTAATTACTATATAGTAAAATACATCACAAACTATACTTTATGTTCACATATACACATTAATTAATTAAAAAGTAGAACAATAGTGAGGAAGAACAATGCTGACATTTATAGATATAAGAGATTTATACAACTTAAGGTTAATGTCTCATCAGGTGTACAAACCAGTGATCATTAACACTCTGTACCTACTTCAAACGAACTATTTCATGAACTCAACAGTGTACAGAGCCCAATGGAGATCATCTTGCATAACTCTTATTCTTGGTATTACAAACAACTAGGTATAACCTTGTTGATTGCTTAAATTGTTGCTCTATGCCCTCTACAAATCATTTCTAGCTGTCAGAAACACCGGAGGCTAGAGCTTGGGTATCATGTCATTGATTCCTTAGGTTTTGTACTCTTTGCACTCTATTTATATTTCATGTGTTCCAAACAACCTAGGCTATAGCTGAGGGATCATCTCATTGGTTCCTTAGGTCTTGTACTCTGTGCACTACATTTGCTTTCCTGTGTTACAACCTAGGCCAGAGCACAGGTATCATCTCATTGATTCCTTAGGTCTTGTACACTGTGCACCTGTGCTACAAACAACCTAGGCCAGAGCTCAGGGATCATATCTTTGATTTCGTAGGTCTTGTACTCTGTGCAATCAAGTTATATTTCATGTGTTACAAACCTAAGCTAGAGCTGAGGGATCATCTAGGTCTTGTGGTCTGTGCACTCCATGAAACCTTAGGAATGGTCTCAAAAAATCATTATATAATTAAATCTTCAGCCTTATGCAAACATTCTTATGTTACCAATACTACCTTCCAGCACGCTCTCAAATATTCCTGTGTTAACAGCAATCTAGACCAGAGCTCAGGGACCCTGGTTGTTCAAATATTGTGCTCTATGAATTTATCAAACATGTTTATCTGATATATATCTCAGTTGACTCATGAATATTTTGTTTATTGATTTTAATTTTTGGTGCCTCTTTCAGATACCCAACAATTCAAGAAGAGTATACAGGCTGGCACAAAGTACGACAGCACGAGTAATGATGTGGTAGTTCCTATTGAACCAAACACAGGTACCCAATAATGCTTGATGCTACAGCAACATGGTTACATGTAAGAGCTAAAGTGCAGTTTGCTTACCTATCTCATCCATACTAACAAATATATACACAACTCTAACTTCCAAATCTATGCTAATTATCTTCTCTGTTTCTCAAGGTAACTAAGATATAAATCTTTACCTTTTCTTAATAAAACAAAAATTAAGAAATATATTTTTACAGCTGCATCAGAAGTCATTTTTGCCTTTTTTTGCTATCAAGAAGTATCTAAAACACCGGAAAGAACGAAAAGGATATTTGTAACTGAAACTTTAAATACTATACATAAATTAAATACAGACTACCCTAGTGATGGATAAAATTCTCATGTTCCAAACAATTAGCTCATATGTTACCATATGCTTGTGAGCTTTATAATTTTCTTGATTACATGTGTACCATGTACATGGACTAATACTCGCAGTTGTTCTTGCTGTAAATGTCTCTCCATTAACCCTAGTAAGATTCAACTAGTCGGTTGTAAGTTGCTTGAATTACTTCAAGCAGTCTTTTACTGAGAAAACATGACAGTTTTTGCTGCCATAAATCCCAGTCTTAAGTTTGAATCCACTTTTCCTTATTTGTTCAGACTACAACTTACCGCAGTTATTGCTTCTTTACCTTGAAAATGATGAGTAAAACTTGCATTAAAGTAACCATAGAAAAAAGGCCATGACAGAGTTCCATGGTCCGAATGAGCCTGTGAATGAAGTAAAAGGAGAAGAACTAGATTTGAGTAGCTTTTCAGGAGCCAAAAAGAAAGTTAAATGCCTGGCAAGCAAAATGTTTTGTAGATAAAAAGTTATTTCTTATTATTGTAACTGCTTTCTTTCACAGTATTGAAAGGGAAATCAGAGACAATTAACTTCTTAATCAGGTTATCGCCAACATCAGTTTGATAAAGTTCATTCACAATTAACTGATCTGAGTATGGGATGTTTACATTCAATACTCTCTTGTCTCCTTCTGTTTGTAACCAGTGTCCATTGGGGTGAGTTTTTCAGCTGGATAGGTGCATGTGCATTTGACGACTAGCAAAAATATTACGTAGGTGAATTTAATTTCCGAAGTATCTTACTTTTTGTTAAAGCTTACAATACTGGTTCCACCAAAAATGTTCACTACGAACGAAACATGTTTGCTCCTCGTTTATGTAAAAGATTTTCTAACCCAAACTGATCTTCTTCATCAAAGGACTTCTTCAGCAGATACTGTAGATGACACCTTTTGATATTTATGGTAATTGTATAAAAAAAATTGAAAATGGTACCAAAATGGAACCTGCACTGAAAGTAATATTGAATTTCACCATAACTTTTAGTTTTTAGGGGCAAAAAAAGCACAACTTATCGACCTGGTGGTGAGGACTTGAAAATAACAAAAGTCTTTTGCCATCACTGCCACCTACAATGTTCATTGTTTAATTTCTTTCTCTTTTCGTTTTTCTTTCTTGATCTTTATTTCAATCAGTAGTAATCTGCACCATTTACAGCTTCACCCAAGAATAGAATTAGCAAAATAAAAAGCAACGCAATGGCTTTCCCAAATGTAATTTCTTTAGTAAAACAAAGGTTCTGTAGTTAGCCAGGTCTGCCTCGGCAATGAAGTGGATCTAATTTCTACCCTAGAGGAATGGTCGTTATTACGTTGATAAAATGTGATCCTGCAGGTTGGGGACCGAGACATGCTGATTGAAACGTAGTCACAGCAATCTAGAACCACGGTCCACTGTGCTGCTGCTGATATGAATTGCTTTTCCTCCCATCTCTAATGGTGTTACGGAAAATGGTGTGCTTGGCAGGCTATTAATAGTGGTATCAGGGAGTTTATAAACAACATTATGCTGTTGTATATATATATAGTGTACTTTCATATCATGCTTCAAAGCATCTGTACTGACAGTTTTGAGTGGCATGACGTATCCTGTTACTATCAGATGAAGGGTTCGTAAAACGCTCACAGTTAGCACAAGTGATTCAAAGCATTCTATGTTGATAGAGTGGTATTAGCATTGCCCCAACTGGTTGAAAATGCTAAGATTACAGATGGTATTAAAGAAGCCTATTCTCTCAATATCATTTGGTAGGGTCAGTAAGTCAGTCCCCATATATATATTTAAATTCATATATGAACACTGGTGTTTGGTACTATTTTGTTTGTTTTGTTATGTGATAATTTTAAAGTATCCCATCCTGGGCTTGTTCTTGGGACATATTATGGAATTTCAGGACTATTTTATGCATTATGTAATTATACCAATTTCCAACATCTCAGGCACTGTGCTATAAATGATTTCTCTCTTTTCGTATCTCAACTTTGCCGTAGAAAAACCTGCCTTCATGCAGCTGTTTCTGATTTCAAGTCTCCCTTCATGCAAATACACAGTCATGCTGCACAAAATGTATTTGATAGTTGGTGCATATGAAATGTCACAAATGATTTTTGACTACCATAAAGAAAAGCTGGCGTGACTTCAGACCCAAACATCAACAATTTAATCCCGGCTTACCAAACTGTCAAAGTAGATGCGCCTAGCCATAACCTGCAGTATTCTGCTCTTGACATCTACTGGTTTAACATTGGGCTATGATTCCTCCTTCTTCCATTTATCCTTGAAATGAAGAACAAGTTTCAGCATGAACTTCAGTCTAAATGAATTGAAATGTGCATCATTAATGTTTCATTGAGACAGTCGGCCCAAGATTTGATTTCCGAGGCAAGTGTCTGGGGGACAGTATCGAACGTATTAAATAACAATTTTAACAGTTGTCCGAGACAACCTCATTTCTTTTCGGACGACCAAAATCACCCTTGAACGTTGTCTGGCAGACGACTCGTTTTTAACATCAAATTCAGATTGCATTATAACATATGACTCCAATCACCATTTTTTGGAGATACTGAAATTTTAAAACACAAAATTAGTGGTAGGACTATGATCCACCTGAAGGGGAATTTTACTGCTCCAAATGCTGCTGTTCTAATTATCAAACCTACACATCTCTTCTCCAGCGTACACATTGATCATTCTCTTGTTAATCTGCAACAGGTTTTGGACATGAACCAAATTAAAGACCTGGTTTGTTTGAAGGACAACAGGAAAATCCCTTAAAACATTGCATTGGAAGGCCTTTTTTATGGTGTAACCCTAGTCGCAGTGGTAGAGCACAACCAATTAAACATTCCATATATATATATATTTTTCTACTGATATCTGCTTTCATCTGTATTTTGTGGTAGAGCAGTGGTAGAGCACAACCAATTAAACATCCCATATATATATATATATTTTTCTACTGATATCTGCTTTTTTCATCTGTATTTTGTTTTGACAGGGGATAGAGTCCAACTTGTCCTAGAGCCAGGTCACATTGCTGGAACCACTTAAAACGAAGAAGCACAGGGAGGCAGACATTGCCTTGGGTATGGGAGAACCCATTGTAAAGTGAAGGATTCAGAATGAAAAAAATGCAAAGCATTCCTGGATTTGTACTCATGCATCATCATCATTGGCAGCCATCGTTGTTTTTATATTTGTGTTTTTTGTCTAGCTGCTACCCAGGGTTAATTTTTTTTTTGTTCTATGTAAACCAGTTTTCATGTATTTCCTGTATTTCCTGTCTTTGGTCTACAATTTAGAAGAAGAAGAAGAAATAGTCAGTCTGGAAAATGCTTTTGCCTCGTTTTATATTCTTAGATAGATCTCTTCTGTGTTAGTGTCGTCTAGTGTAGGGCTATTGTGAGATATATTGTACAGTTCTAGGAAACCAATTAAAAGTCAGAAATGGCTCACACAGACTTCAGAGTACATAATTTGTCCTTGGAAATCCGTTGAACCGAAAGAATATTTGTACCCCAAAGGACTTCCCTCCCCTCAATTTATCTCACCAGTCACCACCTCCTCTTACTATATAACGTGCAATTGATTTCATTATCTCCGTATGATGGGAGTCAGAGATGTCAGTCGTGATGTCTTTGCATTTCTTTGCATTTCTTTGCACTGTTCTGTGGAGTGTCTTTCAATAAAACAAATACATGGGGTTGTGTTGCAACTGAAGATAGGAAACTGGAGAGAAATATGCACAATTCCAAATTTCAGTAGGATCCACTGTCTCACAATGCAAATATCTCTTTGGAGTATGCAGCTGTTCACTCTTGAGTATGTCATTTGCTGCTCACACAGAGTATGTTATTTGCTGCTCACACAGAGTATGTTATTTGCTGCTCTCACAGTGTGTTATTTGCTGCTCACACAGAGTATGCCATTTGCTGCTCACACAGAGTATGTTATTTGCTGCTCACACAGAGTATGCCATTTGCTGCTCACACAGAGTATGTTATTTGCTGCTCACACTGAGTATACTATTTGCTACTGATACTGGGGAAAGAACTACTTGGAGTTAAGCAAAGACATTGGTGTTAATGGAGGGTGGTCTGATGTGTTTAAAGTCTCTTTGCTGAATGACTACTAAAATGGGTTTCATGACTAAATAACATCGAAAACATATTCAGCTTATTTGTAGATCGTTTGAAGCACAAATTTGTAATGTTTATATAAACTATTACCTAGATTTTTTGAATTTGTGTACATCTGGGGTTTTTTTTCTTTCCTTCTCTTTGAAAAATCTGAATATTTTGGTTATCATCAGTTGATCTTTATGTTAACAAAAATTTGTCATCAGCATTTTAGTACTCCCCTATTTTATGTACGAGGCTACGGTGTGAAAGGCTTGTTTTTACAAATCATTGTATAACTGAATGCGGTTTACTATGATTTTTATATCATATCCACTGCTCCTTGTACTGGATAAGGTTTTCTTCACTTTGAGTCTGGGCAGATTAATTTTGGATGATAATTTGTTTATATTAAGTTTTCAATTATTTGTACGTCACAACAAATTATTTTTTATAATTCCTGCTGGGGAGATTCTTGTGAACAGTAGAGTTGTTTCCAGTATGATAAATTCTTACTCTGCAGTGAAAGTTACTAGGGTGAAACTCACTGGTAGTTATTCTGGAATTTGTATGCTGGTGGATGAAGCGTTCCTAAAACTAGTACTTCTGCAAACAAGGAATATTTGATGGGGAAAATATCAATTATAATTCTTTCACTCTGTTTATTATAATGATTTTTACACAAGACCATAATTTTGGTATCAATATAAAAGCAGCCCTCTGCCTTTGGTCTCCAATTTCATCAATACCTGCCAAGTACCCACTGCAGCATAAGATGGAGATTAATCAAACTAAAAGAGCCTCCGAGAATTTTTTCGTCAAATTGAAACTTAAAAGTTTGGATCAATTAGAGATTTTATCTTTTGGTTTTTAAACATTTTCAGAAATTCTCAATTGAAATTATCCCAATGTTTTCTTCATTTTAGATGAAAATAAACTTGACTCGTCAAGCTTATTAACTGCATTGTGAAGATATTTTGATATTAACGTTTAAGTGAAATCATCTGTTAGTAGAAAAGTCTGTCTGTGAGTAAATTTCCGTCTTGACAGTGAAGGAAACAAGTTGCCATCATAGTGAGTACTTTAAACATTAAACATGCTGTATTGAAACAGCCACACTCTGTTGGTACCCTTGCTGAACCATAACACAAAATATAAATTACCCCCCCCCCCCCCAAATAAAAAATCTGTTTAATTTTGTATTATGCAACCATTTTGTGATGCAAGCACATACAGTAAACTTTTGTGGGTATTTACTGAAATCTTTGTACTTTGTTGACTTTTTTTGGTAGTTTTAGTCATTTAATTACTGGTGTATGTGCATTATTTTGTACTATTGATTCATTTACAGCAACCAAAACATATTTTGCTTATAATCAAGAAACTTTTTCACTTCTGCTTTTTTTTGTTGTTTTTTTTTGTTGTTTTTTTTTTTTGGCTAGAGTTCAGTACATGTGTTATAATCAAGCTAATATAGTGTGGAGAGGAAGTCAACTTTTTTCTAGAGTCATTGCTTACAAGGATTTTTTTCTGAATTTAAAAGCCAGATAGTAAATATCCACCATATATTCCAGACTTTTTTCATCATTTATTCTTACCAATTTTGTTTTTCTGTTTTTGTACATGCCTCAATTTTTTTTTCTGTTTTGTAGTTGATTGCTAAATTTATCACAAAGTTTGGTACAAAAACGGAAATTATTTCTTAATGTTACTTCTTCAGAATGTACAACTTTGTTGAACAGTGATCAACATTTTCTTTGTGTAAGTATGAGAAGTTTAATACACCAATGTACACTTCGTCAGAATGCCATACAGTACCTACATAAATTTAGTAAATTTGGAAGAAGCACTTATAAATGTCTTCCTTTCTTAGAGGACCAAGTCCTTTGTCACTTTTTACCCACATGACTGGATTTTGAGGCAACTTAGTCTTAATTTTGTCACTTTCTGAAAAGGTTTCTTACCAACCCCACCCATATGGTGTTGCTCAAAATACCATTATGATTGATCATACATCCATCAAAATTTAATATTCATTTCATTGCTTTATCTTATCATACACAGATATATGAAAAAGTATGTTTCAAAGAATATGTAAGGATGTGTACATACATTGCAAATGGAAATGGTAAAAAAGAACTAAAATCTTCAGAGGCTTTTCTAGTAGGTTTCTTCCTGTATAACACATAACGAAATAACATATATATACAAACAAACGAGAGAAACATACTGCTAAAAAGTAGGAGAAATGTGGACCTAGAAACTTAATATAAGAAAGTAATTTCTTAGTTTTCTACTGAATTATGAAACAGCACTACATAATAAATTGGCAATGAATTTCTCAGACAATTCTGTGGCGCTCTTTCATCTGTTCTAAAACAGTACTGCCACCCAAGTTGCGAATTGATTCTGAACATTTTACTTTTCTTAATACTTTTTGACGGATTTTGTTACTATTGGAATCTAATCTCAACTTATGAACTGCATTGATGTGAAATTAGTTTCAATATTTAAAAATGCCAAGTTGTATCAATATCACCACATACAGCTGCTGTAATAAAAATATGATATAGGCTATGTTAAGGGTAAAATTAACATATGTACCCACCAATTAGTGCATGCAAGACTCATTAACATACCTATTATCACTGCATTAGAAAACAGCCACAACCAGGCGTTGCCTCCCTTGTGTGACATTTTAACAGGTGCTTACAGCAGTGTGTTGAAAGTGTAAATGTATTTTTGAACACAACTGGGACATTCCCCAGCCCAAGATTGGTTGTTTATTTTGAGAATGCTTTCATTATTTTGTTGTTTATTCAATTATATTCTTCTGGATTCTTAAAGTAAATGTTGCAATATAAGGTGACTGACTGTTGGTTGCTCGTTGTGATAATTCATAAGTTATGTAAAAGTCTTGAGTAAAAGCACTGTCAGTCGTTCTGTGTGCCAGAGAGGAGTACGCAGTAATAAATGTAATTGAGCCAATTTTGTTCATTGATTGTGTTTATTTCATCCTTTCCCCCAGTAAACTGCAGGCTTTTTCTTGGACACTTTGGGCAAGTCAGTATAAAGAACAGTTTCCATCCATGTTAGGTACTGCTTACTGTAGAACCGAATCCAACAAAGATTTTTTTTTAAAGTTTCACACATAATTGTTGATCTGAAGCGCAAACACACTGTTAAATTGATTCAGAGATTTCATTCCGGTGAGGCCTACAACATTTAACCAAAGTGCAACAAACCCCAAGGAAATCTCATTTACCTAAAATGTTGGGTGGTTCAGTCTTATCCTTCATTAAGTGGTAACATCGTTTATTTCTTCAATACTTTACTCGTCAGACCTTTGCATTTTATATTTCAATTAACGATGTCCCAGAATATCACTGCAGGATATATAGCGGTCTCGGCCGGCCAAGTTCATCGCCATACAGTATAGATATGTGCGTAAACTAATTTGCATAACATTGGTCAGCAAATTCCAGACTGTCTGGTTCGGCTGCAAATTACGTCAGACGCTACAAGTTTTACGCTTTCCGACGTTTGAAATAAACTTAACAGCAGTCACAGGATTTGAAAGAAAAGAGAAGGCGGGTTGGGCGGGGGGGGGGGGGGGCTTCTAAAACGTCGGGGTTAGGGGGGGGGAGAGGTGGGGAGGGGGGCGTGGGGGGGAAAAAAGAGTAAGGGGGGGGGGGGGGGTTTTGGGGGGGGGGGAGC